>JAIPRL010004317.1:0-39310 GCA_025469235.1 Pemphigus obesinymphae
TTATGCGAATATACATAATTAATAAAAAATGGTAATTTATATTATTGTATTGTTTTTTTTTTTTTATGAAGTTCGGTTCGGGTTCGGTTCGACCTCAAAAATCTGGATTCGTAACATCACTAATATATTACATATAAAACATGACGGTCCGAGCCCCCCAAAAATCAAGCGTATTTCCGAATTCCCCCCCCCCCAAATGACCACCGGAAGACGAATGAAATTTACTGAAAATCGAAAAAACAAAAATCAAAATAAACCAGGCGGACTTGTTGAGAGGACGCCGCGCCAACAAAAGATCTACCCAAAAGCGTGACGAAACTATGGGATTTTGAAAAGTCGGATTTTCAATTCTGAAAACCGTTTTGAATTCATCGGTTTTTTTTTCTAGGAATCGATCGAGGCGTTTATTTTTATTTTATTTTTTAATCGTATTATTTATCATTAAAAATCACAATTTTTAAACATTGATTATATTTTAATCCGTAATAATAAAGAAAAATGCCTCGATCGATCCCCAGATGACGGGCCGACACATTCAAATCCGTTTACAGATTGTAAATCCTTTTTTCCATAGTTCCACAATTTTGTCACGCTTATTCGTCTTTTAGGTGGAAATTTCGTGATTACACAACAATAAAAAGTGATACGGGTACAGGGCTATTTTTAGATTAATTTTAAAATGCACATAAATATTTCTAAATTGTAAGATTTTTATTTTTCATAATATTTCTTAAAAATTGCCTATATAGAACCCCTTAAAAATCGCAGGTGTTGCGGCCTCTTAATAGAGGACGCCGTACACCCGACTTTCAAGGGGTCGTGTATAGGTGATTTTTATTAAATTTTGAGAAAAATTTAAATCAAACAAATTAAAAATATTTAAATATATATTAAAAATGATTCAAAAACAGACCTGTGTCAACGTCATTTTTAATTTTCGTGTGTAATCGTGATATTTATTAAAAAAAACACGTTTACTCCTTTTTCATTTTTATCAACTTAAGAATACCGTAGAAAGATGAAATAAAAAATACATCATACAGAATAAAAATATCTAGCGACTGATGGAGCCGATTTTTGATATGTGCATTTTCACCCATTTTATAAGCTGTTAAAAAATTTAAAAAAACCGATATTTTAACAATCCATAAAACGTATAAAAATACATATATAAAAAATGGGCTCCATCAATCACTAGATAATTTAGTTAGTTATATATATATATATATATTTATTATTTTGTTTTGTATTTCTAACATATTTGTAAGTTGATAAAAATGAAAAATGCTAATACAAGTTTTTTAATGAAAAAGATTTTAAAAAAAAACTAAAATGCTTTAAAGTTAAACTATCTATTGACCCGAAACCCAAAATCGGTTAAAATAGTTCAAGATTAACAAAAAAAAAAAATTTAAACTGGTTAAGCTTAAACTTATAATATGAAAAAAATTATTAACTAAACTTACTTGAATTAGGTATATTTCTTATATTTTCCTTTAGAAAATTCGAATTTTAAAAAGCTGATCAATAGGGGGTGGAAGCAATGCGTCGCTTGTCGGAAAAGATAATATACTGGTGTTGGATGTATTGAATTTGAAACTTTTGAAAGTAATAATAAATCTTTTTTTATTCGATAAAACGATTCTCAGTGAACTGCGAAGCCCAATGTAGTATTATTTTTCGATTTACTAAAAATTTCCGTTATTTTCGGTATTTATCTTTACGCTTTCGAAAAATTCTTAAGAAAATCGAAAATGTACTTTTTTTTTTAAATGCTAGTTACAATAAATTTGCAATTCGAAAAATTTTTATCCGAAAAATCCTATTATAGACTCCTTTTATTCAAAAAGTGTAGATATCAACTATAAGATATACAATAACGAAAAACAAATCAAATTTCAAAATTTTCTGAAAATTACTGATAAGTATATTTTAATCATATCATTATCATTTATCGACGTAGTAAATAATTAGTGTAGATTTCAATTTCTGGAAAAATCGAAAGATAATATTTTCAAAGTATCAACTGGAATTAATTTGCTATCAGAAAGTTCTTTATTCAAAAACTCCTACTGAACTACTCAAAGTCTACCCAAAAATGTGTATAGGTACACTATATACATAAACATAAATATACCTAAGTTGGTGACCAACGGTGGTGCCGATTTCGAGGTTCGCCTATGACAAATATTACGAGTAATTTAGGGGGTGGTGGGTGTCCTTACTAACCGTAGGTAGTCCCATTCGAATACGTCCCATTATTTTATATGTACCTACTAATAAAGTAACGAATAAATCAAATCATAAAATATTAATATGAAAAATAAATAAATTATAGATTATAGATTAGAAAAAAAATCGTTTACTATTTGAAACTTATCAAAATATAAAAAGTAAAATAACACTGAGCTTTTTTGTTAGGTACTTATATAATATATACCTATTTATTTTTCGTTAGATTTTTCGCCTTCTAAATAGGTTTTATATATAGGGAGACATTTTATTTAATTTTCCTTTATATAACATTGAAAAATACAGTTTTATTGATAAGTCATTTAGTCATACTTATACTTATATTTATTTTTATTATAGTTATCTATCTTTAACACAGGTTGGATAGGTCCTGGATTTAGGTCCTCTAAATCAGTGCATTTGATAATGGATACAGAATTATTTGCAGATTCGGAGTCTCCGAGTTCTTTCGCACAAATAGATTCCTTAAAATTTTCATGTTTAATCGATAAATCAAAACAAAAATAGCTATGGGTTTGTGAAAACCAGACATTTTTTTTTTTTTTTTTTATTAAACGATATGTTCTTACGTCTCTTAACAAAAGTATAATACATTTAAATGTAAAAAACCATTTTTGAGGGGGTTTGCCAAACTTTTACTGAGGTTAAACCATTCAAGCTCCCCTCCGATTTCCGCTAATAAGTCACACCTTACATAGTCTTCTGAAATAATTAATTGTTTAAAATTTAAACGATAATATTTATTAAATAAACATTTTTATTGGACCCCCTTTGAAAAATCTTGGCTACGCCACTGCTGCAACATATATATATATGTATAATTTTTTTTTAATGTACACCACCCTTTTTTCGTAGAATAAGTCGAGTAGACATTTTGGAGTAAACAGTTTTTTTGTTAGAAAATGTGTTCTAGATGGTACATTAGAAGTATTTTTTTCGATTTCCCTGTAGTTTTCTTAAACGTAAAGGAAGTTATGGAAATATACTGATTATGACTGATAATGTTGTAACAAATAAAATAATAACTAACAAAGTTGTCGAGGTGGCCATGATTATATTGAATCTCTATATATATATAAAAAAAAGTCCCATATTATGTTAGTCCCGGGTAATCTCCGAAAATACCGACTGGATTTACATATGGTTTTTTTATTTTATAAATAATTTCTCAAATAATAAAACATAGGAATGATTAATTTTGTAAATTTTAGCTTTAAGGAGAAAAGTTGGAAGGGGGAAAGCGTAGGTATTTTATGATGAACATTAAACTCAATAAATTTAAAAAAAAATTGTGTAGGATATTGGAAATTAGACGAAGAATTAAAAAATATCGTTCTGAAGCTTCTAATAAGTACTCAAGTGTTTTTATTTAGTTCATAATTTTTTTCAATATAAACAAATATGAAAAATGTTATATTTAGGGATAATTTTTCTGGGATTATTCCAAATACCAAAATACCTGTTACCCTATAGATCAGATAAACATAAATTTATAAAATATACAGCACTTCTATCGTTAATATTGTCATGTATGAGTAAACTATGTGCTTGTTTGTGAATTAGTGATATTATTATCTGTAAGATAAACCTTAAAAATAGGTATACCGTAATTTTCGATACAATTTCAATAACTTCTATACGCGTAGTTACATGTCAAATTTTCTAGTTTATGTCTCTATACAATACAAATTCTGTAAAAAGAGACTCAGCATGAGTAATGATATTGAAAAATAAATAGCTATTGCATAGATAATCTTTTTCTTTATATAATGTAAAAAAATTGACAATTGAATCAAACGTTTTCTGGAGTAAGTTTATTATAATTTTTCGGAAAAATATTTTAATAAAAAATATACCTATGTCAGATAATATTATAATATATTAACTCCTTCGATCTTTAAACAACTGTGAATTTGGTAAAATACAATAAAATTTTTCTTTAAACTAAATCAATTTTTAAAATAAAAACTATCAAATTCATGTTCTAAATAAAATTACCCCCCTCCCCACCCATAATCCTTCATTGTGTTTCATGGAAATGATGAGTGGTGAGTTGTTTAGTCTTTATATTACAAAATTTGTCATAGGTATATCTTAACTGATATCGGCGCCACTGGAATCAAGAAGAATTTATTTGTTCATTTCCAACGCATAACAATTATTTTTCATTAAGGATCTTTATCAGTAGATTTTTCAAGCGCTAAAATCGTCTTGACATTTCAGTAAATTAACAGTGTTAAACTTTTTTAGTTTTAATTTTGAAAAAACAGTTAAGTTAAATTCGTTATTAAGTCTTCTGTGTTTTTACCAAATGACTTTTATTTTACAAAATACAGACAATTATATAATTATGAATTTTTATTAATTTCAAGCCACCATAAAAATTTTTATATGTTATATATAGTATATATCTAATTTTAAATCTTTCCGATAAAACACAGGTTAACTCGTAACAGATTTTTCTCAAATGTGTTATTTTTTTAAACTTATCCAGAAAACTACAATATGGAAATTAAATTGCGTGTTCATTACAAAATACGCATCACTCGTACAATAATTTATTATTTTATACATACTAATATATCTGTGCTTTCGACGACTTATGCTTGCACGTGCGAACCAAGCGAGCAACATCGCGTAATGGCCTGTGCACATTCATATACTAACGACGTTTATATTTCAAACAACAATAATATAATCCAAAATCTATTTCAATGCCCTCCCCACTGTGGAAATTTGAACTTTTGGTGATGCCATTCGTTTGCGCAAAAATGTACAACAAGTCCAATCGTTCGTGCACAATTATTTCGGGAGTTATTTCAAAACAAATCGCGGGGGCCAATTAACATTTTAATTATAGACACTTAAAATGTAAATGATTTAAATAAAACCAATTAGAATTTAAAATTATCGAAAAATTTATTTGTCATTGATCTAAACTAGATATTCTAGTGGCCGACCCCAAATAGTTGGGAGAGAAGACGAAGGAGAAGAAGAAGATCTAAACTAGATATCCTCGAGAGAGGATATAAAAAATTTTCAAAGCCCTAAAACATATTTAGTCCTAGTTTTTGAATATATATATTAAATTGTCAAAAAAAATGTAAATTATACTAAAAATATATAATCAAAATTACCGTATAAATACAAAATCTTGAAATTTAAATTCGCATTTTATAAATCGAAAACGGCTACGAAGAACTAGATACCTAATATTGTAAAAAAAATAATACAACGAAAATGTATTTGCGATCGGGTTTTGATTGCCTATTTACTGTCTAAATTGAGTCTAAATTAAATATGAATAGCTGTAGGACACTATTCACCCAAGTTTTAACTTTTAAGACGTTATATAAAAGCAATTTTATGAACATTTTAAAAAAACGGAAGTTTTACTATTTAAAAATATGTTTATACATATTATAACTTATATAAGTCACTAAATAATAGTCCTAACTCTTATTCAATTATTATTTACGATGTGATTTTCAAAAAATTAAAAAATCCTTTACCCAAAAACTCCTTCATAACTTCTTCTACTAAAAAAAATGTACAAAAATATAATATTAATAATCAAATTTGTCAAAGGTTGGCATTACCCTGTTAAAACGTTTAACTTAAGTTAGTAAGTTAATCTTTTTTTAATTATTAACTCATTTATATTATATATCTTCTTTGCCACTAACTAACTTCCCTAGTTCAAATTATCAAAATTTGTAGTTAGTTTTTATAATCATACAGTTACTTTAAAACATTTCGTGCCAAAGATTTTCATGAGTAAATTATACATATTTTAATCGATATTAAAATATAATGATTAAATATTTTTATCATTTATATAAATATTATTGAAATAATTAAATTTTTGAATAAAATAGTTTTTAAATTTAAATTGTAAATTGCATAACAAAAGTAAAAATAATTTAGGTATTTTGTAACAGGCTGTAAGTTAATATTTTTATAATTTTAACTCCAAATTTCATTAGTTAAAATTATTTTTTGTTAATTATTAACTTTCAATTTAAGACTTTTGGGTTAATTTAACTTTGAATTTAAATAAAACTTAAGTTTATATCAAATTTGAGTTAATTTTTTTTTTATATAGTTGCATAATTTTATGATCATAATAAACAAATAATTGTAAAACCAAAACATTTCTCGTTTCGTTCAGAGTAAAAGTATTTATAATAAAATTATCAAAACAAAGATATTTAAATTAAATCAAGCGTTGACTAAGAGCATAATATGCAAATTTTATAATTCTATAATTTATGGTTTTGTTAAATTAAAAATGAAATAAATTCATAATATTAATATATTATGTTAAAATAATATTAGGCATAATATACTTGTAGTCTTTCAAATTTTTGAAAATTGTATTTGCTATTTTTATAGTGTCATTAAAGCTTAGAACTTTAGAAAATTTTAACTAATAAAAGGATTCTTAATATGGTTTTGGAGTTGAAATATTTACTTATTATCAAATCAATAGGGAATCAAATTTTGAAGTGAGCTTCGTTGGAATTTTTAATTTATTACTTTTAAAAATTTATTAAAATTTTAAAAAGTTTAAAAAAAATTAACTTTTTAAAACTACAATTATTGTTTTTAATTAATAAATTAAAAACTGAAATTATGTTCATTCCAAAATGTATATTCCTTTATTGATAATAATACATGTTTTTATAATATATAAAATTACCCATTTTCACAGTTTTGCGTAAATACGTTTTTATAACAAATATCGTGATTACATAACAATAAAAAGTGGTATTGACACGGGACCAATTTTAAACTTTTTTTTAAAATTAATTTAAATTGTTTTAAATCGTTATATTTTTATATTTCTAAATATTTCTTAAAAGTTGCCTATACACAACCCCTTAAAAACGATTGTGTAACGTCCTTTTAATTAAATTAAGTTTATATTTTTTTATTTATTTAACTGTTAACTTACAAAGTTAATAAAAAAAATGAATTTAAACTTAAAAAGAAACTTTCATGATTTAACTGGTCTTAACTAATTTTATTACTATATTAAAATAATTTAATGAATTCAGATAAGAGGGTAATTTAGGACTTAATTTCTGGCTTAACTTTTACATATGTATAAGTATATATAATATGAACTAGATTCGTAGATAAATATATGAAAGCTAAAAATAATTTACAAGGTCTTTTAACATAAGTATAATATTTATTTAGATTTTTAAAAATAAAAACTATTTTAGGAGGTTTACCCCTTCAAAAAATGTTTAGAGGTGTGATATATAGGATTTTTTATGTGTTTATAATTAACTATTTTATAACTAATGACTATTTTTCGCAAAGTCTCACTAATAACTCGGTCTTTCGTAATATGTATTCCAATCTCGCCTAGACTATCTATAATAATAATTGTACAAATATTATATTTACTTAATATAGGTCATAGATGTTAATCAAACATATTAATGGACTATTGACCCAATTATTTAATCAATCCCCATTCATTTTATTTCTGTTTATAGTTAATATCAATAATATTTCTTTAGGTTTTGTTTAAAACGTAGGAATACGAGTACAATATAATATCAGCGCTTGAATCTGGATGGATTGTATAATTATATAAAATTTTTTTACATTATAATACATATTCAATAAATTAGAAACCTACAATCTATTGTCGATGTTTCAATGTAAAACTAATTTACTTACAACTAAGGTTTTATACAATATTTATTATTATTTTATTACGTGAAAGTATTTCGATATGACGTTTCAATGTAGCCCGCAAATAATATTATGTTGCGAGTTATACCTATGACACTATAAAGATATAACAACGATCAACATTAAAATTGCATACTCAGTACGCCGTTTTATACAAATATATTACGAGCATAATGAAAATAATAATATATAGGTACGTGATATCGACGAATATGAAAAATGACTAAGCTGAACATTAAAATGTATTATGAATGATTAAAATTAAATTAAACGTTAATTCAGTTTCAATTATAAGTTAATTTAATTTTAATGAAATAAATTAACGGATTACTTTTTTTTAGTATTAACTTTTAAATAGATAATATTTATTTTAAAATAACTCATTACCACGTCGTACCTGATAACTTTATTGATTAACCATTTAAGTTAATATTATACAAAATGTGTCTAATTTAAGTTGAATTTGCGACAAATGCAACTTATATAATTCTATACGTATATACAGATATTACAACTTTTGACTAACCAACGAAGTAAACAAAACAAATAATTAATTAAACTTAATAATTAAATTTCACCATATACTAATTTAATTCATAATGAGTCAAAAAAACTATTCAAGTTGCACTACCTTGCAAAACGCATTATGAAAAATTATATACTTACCAAAAAAAGTATCATTCGAGTAATACATACAATAATAATTCTAATAATACAAAGCAAAACGATTATACATATAATTTTATTCGATATAAATATCAGTCATAGGTATATCTAATCATGAATGCTCACATAATCGCATAGTATCTGATTATCCATTATAATTTTCAAAAATGTGTATTAAAATGTCATTAAAGATAGTACCGATTTTGGAAACAAATCCACTGTTTAAAAGTATAATATGGTAATATTACTATAATATGTTTGAAAATAGATGATTATTTTCACTATACCTATATTTCACTCGAGTACCAACAAGTAATGATTTTTTGAATTTTAACGATAAGGTATTAACTATTTTTGACATTTTGGTACTTATATAAGTTTAGGCTGTATAGGTAAGTACTATTCCTATTGATAATAAATTATAATTCATTTGTGATTAAAAATTAATTTGTACGGTAATGGTTTAAAATGTTATTAATTACAGTTTACAAAAAAATTATAAGCAAAATAAAATAAAATCTACAAAAAATAGAATAAAATAACTTTTTTGAACACTTTATAAAAATAACTCGTTCAATTTACGTTAGGTATACCTATTTTAGTAAAAAGTAGCGTATTACATTATTTACTAAGTACATTTTAAAAATATCTTGTTAAATATAATTATTAAAAAAATTTTTAAAAAATTTCACTTATAAACTCGTAATTACTTCTACTGAGTTATTCTACATCGTAATTTATCCCTGAATACAAAATAAGAAAATGTTGATATTTATTTACACCTTGTGTGTTCAAAATGTATCGACGAATAAAATACAAAAGTGAAATTGAGTGATAAAGTATATAGTAACTGATTCGTGTCTCAACTTGTTACCTATTTCATTAAATTATATCATACAATTTCGTATACCTTTAACTATATGGATACTTTGGTTTAAAACACGTCTTTACCGTTAACGGTCGTCTCTTACCTAAATCAATACGCGATACACGTAATGCAACGTGTGATTGACAGTCCAATGACGATGATCTAAATATAGGAGTTGTACGTACAGTTGAGTCCCAGATAAGTAATATATTGTAGAAATAACCGATTTCAGTCCGATGCGTCTAATTATTGAGTTCAGATTTTTCCTACATTTTTCCCGCGATATCGTTTAACATGCATACTGCAGTGTATTGGACATTGGTAATCTTAAATTGCAATGAAAATAAAAATATCGTTTCTTTTTAGTTACAAATTATTACCTACGTTCATATTACTACCTATTCATATACCTAGCAAATATAGATAGACTATATTGCTATAAATATTGTTAACTAACCAACATTTTTCAAACTCGATTATATGATAAATATTAACAGTCACTTCGTCAGTAGGTACTGATTTACGGACACGGCTGAATTACAAATAATTTTTTTTTTATTGAATTTGAGTGAAAATTCGGTTATATATAGGAGTCAATTATGGTAGTATGTCTATAATATGATCTGAATGTCGTCTGTAAATGACAGTGGATCAATCACTATCAGCGAATGAATGACAATATTACAACTTTAGGTATTTGATTATGCACTGGCTCGTTTTCATAATTCTCAATACTTACTTCTTTCGATGATTTTTGGTAGTTCTAAATTTCAATGTTTACAACTACTATGTTCACTTTTTATTCACTTATTGGACGATTTAATCGAGACGATCGTCCAAAGCGATTCGTACAAACGAAGTGGTATAATGAAAATATGAAATTGAGTTTAAACTTTATTTAAATCCCTTTGGAATATTTTAAATCTATTATATTAGTACTAACCGAAGAACTTATTTATTCGAATAAAAAAATATCCGCTAACTGCAGTATGCTGAAAAAAAAATTACAATTTTATTTCTAATTATTGTTTACCTTATCTATATAGTTATTATTTTTCATTAGTATCATTATTATAATAATCTAAATTATAATCTAGAAATTTTTTTTAAAAAATGAATTAATAAATTATAATAATAATTAACCATAATATTCTTATAATTATATTTTAGTGTACATTCACAATTATTATTGTACCGTTGTACCTATACCTATACAACAGTGCTTATGATACCTATTATGGCATATATTTAAATAGAGAATGGACTATGAAAGTAATATTTAATTAACAGTTATGTATACTGTACTTCCTAATATGTATACTATATATTTTGTGGAAAATATAATAACCACTAAACGTAATTTATTTTTATCTTAAGATATATACTTTTCGATCGCATATAATTACAA
This sequence comes from Pemphigus obesinymphae, assembly GCA_025469235.1. Taxonomy (NCBI): domain Eukaryota; kingdom Metazoa; phylum Arthropoda; class Insecta; order Hemiptera; family Aphididae; genus Pemphigus; species Pemphigus obesinymphae. The sequence continues at coordinate 10,908 of JAIPRL010004317.1, forward strand.
ACGTATATGATCGTTATCAAAGTTATAAACTTTCGATAAATTAGCATAGATTAATATTTCTATAAATACGAAAAATAGTATTTAAAAATATAAAAATAAAGATACATCAATCAGGAAATGAATAAAAAGTAGTCAGATCACGGTAAATGCAAACCAGAAAATTAAATAAAATGTAAATATATATTGCGTGCAGGCCGATTATTATTATTAGTCCAAAAAATTGCCTTAAGTATTGAGTACAACATTTTAATGTCATTATTAAATGTAAAATTGTTTGTATGACGTATGTATAATAGGTACGTATTGTTATGATTTATATATTTAAATCGAAATTGTTGTATTTGGCAAAACTCGAAAAACCGTTATATAAGTTGAGTTAGGTTATAAACCGTATATAATATGTACATATAAATACATACCAGCTATAATCAAATTTCTCAAGTATAATCGCATTAATTATTTAGTATTCAATAATAAATACGACTAAAACTATAAAAAAAATAACAAATAGGTTTTGTTCCTTTTAAATTTTTAAGGAGCGACACTATACACTGGTATAATATTATATTATGCATATATACGTGTATAATTACTGATTATATTTATTAGTCAATTGAATACCAATTAAACCAAATCGTACGCATTTTTATACTTTTATTACCAATATTTTATATTAATTTTAAACATTTCCATATAAACACGCATATTTTGTACGTTATAGTCAATTAACACTTCGTATTAAATAATTCATGTAATGAACAACACACCGTAAATTATATATTTCAATAAAACAGTCGTTTCTCTCTCTCTCTCTCTCTCTCTCTCTCTGATTATGTAGAACAATTTATTTTTTTTTTTTCGTTTTTTAACCACTGATTGAAAATTAAAAACAAAATATTTCCTAGATGATACTCTGTAAAGTGGTCACTTACTGGTCACTGGTATTCTTCGATAATATTGAAAAGAAAGCAGCTATTGCCCCGAGGATGCCATCGTCAAGCAAGCAGACCCCGCCAATTATACTAATTTGTATTTTTGTGTAACGCATACTGTACAGCGGGCTCATATACGTATTATATTATAACTATTATTATTGCAAAAAAAAAAAAAATAGTGTTATAAAATCGCAAACAGTGTATGATATAAGGAACACCGCCAATGGTATTTAATAATAGACTGGAATGAATACATGATTGAATTAGAAACTTATAGTCTATCATAATGTTATAGATTATCATAATCGTAATATTATAGGTACCTTTAAGCAGGACTTTCTATATAGGTACTTATACCGAACCTATAAACAATAATAATACTCTAGATCTAGTTACGAAATCCGTATCATTTATCGAATATAACTAGGATCTGCGGGCTAAATTCCATAAGTTTACATTTCTGAACACTATATTCGTAATAACCTAATAATAATATGTATACGGGGTATAGTGTAGATAAATATTTGAAAATTTGTTTTCATTTAAATATACATAAATTAAATTATCACTAATTTCATAAATGATAATATAATAATGATAACTATCGATATAATGACTCGCCAACTATATTGACATTGTATTATTATTTGCAAAAACGTGTTTATCTACTTTTATACATATAATACTTAGCTAAGGAATCGGATGTTTTTTTGTTACATTCAATGCTCCCGTGACTCGAGGCCCTCACAATTCTACTGGATGCCCACAGTATAACTTCTAGATCTGGGATTAATGCACGAATGAGTACAGAAAAAACTGATAACACAGATTTCAGGGGATTACACGAGAAAGTTCATCTTTGGGGTCGTTTTTGATTCCCAATCCCGAAAACTTGGGTTGCAATTTTCTTACTATGCCGTTCTCTTTATAAAAAAAAAAAATGCCATTTCTTCTAGTCGTTCATCAATTTTCCAATGTATAACAACCATTTATTAACATCGGTAGTTTTCTTTTACGAAACTATTGGGAAAATCAAAAAAGCTGGTCAGTAAGTAGAATCAGAGGAACTTGATTTCGGGGCGTAAAATTTTTAAAGTATATTACTCATAAATGCTGGCGAATTCAGGGCCATCCCGACAGAGGGTCGGGTTTTAATCAGCATTTTGAAGGTTCAATAGGCCAAAACAGATTACCTTTTTTTTTTTTTTAGAATTTTGAGAAATTATTATTCGTTTTTTTTTTGCGTAATTTTACATTTTTAAAAATAATAAAAATTCGTAAAAATTGCGTAAAAATTGCTAATTCCACTTCTGAGTAGGATGTGGAAGCACTTCGCTCGTCAGGTACTGATGATATATATATATTGAATTTAAAAGCAATGATAAATCATTTCTTTCTATATAACGATTCTGAACGAAGCTCAGTGTACGAGTATATTATTCTTACTGTAAATGATGTAATTTGTATATATTTAAACAATACAGTAAGTAAGAACAATTCTGGAAAAAAATTCTAACCTAATGAAACGAACTTATTTATATCACAAGTTAACAGTGTCTATAACATTTGCCAACTATAGTTTTTTTTTTTTTTTTATTTATTATAAAATGTCTCATATTATTGTGTAATTGCGATATTTTTTTAATGCAGAACATAATTATAAAAAATTGGAAAAACGTGTTCATCAAATAATTTTAGAATTAAAATATTTATTATAAAATCAATAGAAGACAATATTTTAAAGTAAATCTCATTTCAGTTATTATACCTAATTTGCAAATAAAAAAAATGTATTGTGGTCTAAAAAAAAGTAAAAATATTAACTTTTTAAATCTGCAATAACATTTTTAAATTAGTAAATTTTAAAAAAACTAAACACTTTTCACTCTAAAATCATTTTTCTAATTTATAAAAGATGTTTTTTTTAACTTTAAAATTATATTAAGGATCTTTTTAAAAAATTTTAAGTAAACATACTTTTACCACCCGAAAAATGTCGGTGTAGTATCTTCTTTCATAGCGTATATTGTGTTGCCGCATTATTTTTCGAAACAAAAAGCTCGGCTAGGGTCAATCTCATAGGTAAAAAATTACTATGGGAGATGCACTAAATATGCGTGTGGACTTTAAATTAATTTTGACAAAAACCTTTTGTTTTACTATTTTTCTTAATTCTTTATAGTTTTTTCTTATGCATTAAAAAACCATTGTGAAAATCAAACCATGACATCTTTTAAGTAGGAACTAGATCAAATTTTTTACTGGAAATAAATTAAGCATGTATCTATCATTCCGAGCAAAGTGAATAATTTTTCCCCCGATTTTAAAAATTCATTATATTGCAATTAATTTTTTTTCAATTTGATACTTTGAATGTATGTAACGTGCAATGGTATACATTTATTTCTTTTATATTTAAATGTCTATAATAATATTTGAAAGGCTCTCTGCAACAATCAGTAAATACCACATTTTTCAGAAAATCGCTTTTTATAGAATTTTTTTTTTTATCTGTATGTAAGAACGAAATAAGTCCGATTATTGTTTACGGAGTTATTGAGTAAATAAAAATACTGTTCATGTCAATGATTTCGCAATTTTAAAAATATAGTTAAACGTCTTTCAATTGTTTGATTTTTTAATTTAATAATAATTGGTTAAAATTACCTATATATAACTCTTAAAGTTCGGGGACGAAACTTCCTCAGACGATTTTTAAGAGGCTCAGTATAGGAAAATTATAAAAAAAAAATTTGAATACTTATATACTATAAAAATAATTTTTAAGCGTTTATAGCGGAACGTTTTTAGAAATGGGAAAGCAACAAATTTATTTTTTGATAATTTTATCTATAAAACACCGAGCTCTACTTTTCATAGAATCATATTATATTGAAAGAAATTATTTTTCATTGCTTTCAAATTCAATACATCCATCATTAGTATCATATTCGACAAGCAAAATTCTACCCATACCGCGGTAAAATACGATTGAGTCCGCTACAATTGTTTTACCCGGTTTTAGATTTCTAAACATAATTTTATCCTTATATCCGAGTTGTGTTTGTCTGTCCGTATAGTTACTAATACATAGTTGTGAGTTTGTCGATTTTGTTACTAGGGTGATAGATATTATTAATTTTTTTTATACTTTTTATCACATAGTTACGAGAAACATTATTGTTGATTTAGTTACTGGGGAGATAGATATTATTCGTTTTGTTGTATAATATTTTTAGAGTTTTGTTTAAAATTTGTTTAGAAACCAGGAATTTATCAAACTCATAGAGTGTTTTCCGACTTATTTGATACTACGATTGAACTGCCGAAAGAAATATAGGTACCTGTAACATATTTAATTTGCAATAGGTATAACTTACTGGACGTGGTGTTTCACAACAAATCGGGAAATATTTTCCATTTAAAACTGTCCGAGTGATTGCAGCGAGCAACCGGGTTCGATTTATAGGTATTTATAAGTCATTAATATAATATGGATATTATAAATTTAAAAACCATTTTTAAATGTTTTTACTTTCGTTTTGCATAAACATGTTTTGTTTTAAAAATAAATAAACCAAAAATAAAAAATGGAAATGGCATAAATATTTTTAAATTAATTGGAAAAAATATTTTAAAAACGTTTTCAAACGTTTAAAATTGTTCTAATAATTTTAATCGTTCTAAACTGTTATTAAAATTGCATATATATATATATATATATATATAAATATACAACCCTTAGAGTTAAATGATAATTTATTTAATTGTTTTATTCGGTTTATTTTACGTGAAAATATTTTTGTAAAAACTCTTGGTATGACATCTTCTTATATATTATATGAGAAAATAAAATAATTACCTACAAATTTTTTTTTTTTAATTAATTTTAAGAGTGATTCCACGGATAAAAACTAAAATACGAATTAAAACACGTATGACGTATAAGTATTATATAAAAATTAATTATATTGTTTTTAAGATAATCGCATTATCATATTTCAAAATATTGATTAGGTAGTAAAAAAGATAAGTCCATTCAGAAAAGTTTTTAAAATCCCGTCAGTAAGGGGTGGAAGCACTTTGCTCGTTGGGTAGGATACCTGCAGCGGTAGATATATTAAATTTAAAAGCAATAATAAATCATTATTTTCGATAAAACGATTCTAAGAGAAGCTATGAAGTATGTATATGTATGTATATATATACCTATATAAATATACATAATATAAGTATTACCAGTAACGCAACTAGAGGGGTGCTCTTAAGTGTAATACCACCCCCAGATTCAAAATTAGCACCCCAAAGAAATTTTTAATTAAAAATGTGTATAACTGTATAAAATTTAGAATTTAGAACCATATACTCTATTCAATTTAAGTTTACCCAGTTGACCAGTTAAAACCGGTCATGTTCGCACTTTCCCTCCTGTAAACGTTTCCAATGACGAGTAGATTAAGTTTAACTTAATATAATAGGTACCTAATTATATTAATATTATACAAACATATTACAACCATAAAGATAAATAAGCTATTATAAATACACAGGTATGTAGCCAGAATCTTTTCAACTTGGGCCCCAATTTTTTTTTGGTCCCTTTTAGTTGATAGCAAAAATAAATCCAGTCAGTTAGGGATGGAAGCAGTTCGTGGGATGGATATTGATAGATATTATGTTGAATTATGTTGAAAAGCAATTTCTTCTAATAAAAAAATTTTTAAAATGTTTTTGAAAAATGTATAGCGTAATATACAGATATTATAAGTTATAACAGTAAAATACATACTCTGTGAAAATGTCACATTTTTATACTATTATTTTTCGGAATTTTGATGAAATAATTTTTTTTGTTATAATAAATATATAAACTTGTCCTAATGTATTAATCATAAAAGTAGAAAATAACCTCTTAAAAGTACCATATTGATATTTACTACTGAAAAGATGAGTACAAATACATCATAGGCGTGTGTAAGGATCTAGGAAATTGTACTTTTGCTGCACCTAAAACATATTCTCGATTTGTATGTAATGAATGTACCTATTTAATAGGCTAATTAATAGAAAATCAAAATAAATAAATACTTAAAACAATACATTCCTCACTACGCTCAGAATCTAAAATTTGAACTGTATACATAGTTATTAAGTTATGATGATAGTTTTAGTGATAAAATTAAATAACTAGTTGAATTAATTGAGTTTTTTAAATAACTGCCGTTTAAATGTTATTATATTGTATTTTTTATTATTATTATTATTATTATATATATAGAGAACTTATTTTATTTTAAATTAGGAACCATCAACATAGATTATTATTATTATTACCTATGCAAAAAGGTCAAATTAATTAATCATTTTTATAATATACGTGTATCGCGTTATATCGATTTAAAAAATAATTATTATTTTCTTTAGTTTTAAAAATCCATTTCCAAACACCTTTGAGCGTCTTATAATTATTATTATTATAACACACCGAAGTGATGGTGTATATATACCTACTGATTGATTATTAATTTGCGCGTTATTGTCTATCATTCGGTGGGCACTACGTATACTGATCAATGGATTCGATCTAACACGTGTTCTATAATATATATTATAACGAATTGGTATTGGACGAGGTACTTGATAAGGCGATAGAAAAATTATAAATTAACGATTTTGTAACAGTATAATATAATGCGTCTGCGATGAATGTATGTCTAAAATATATACAAGGTGGGTCGAAGGTAGCCTACGCGATGGTTGAATGAGAGGCTGTGACCACACGTTTAGACGTTTATAGTTCACACTTGCAGGCACGATGAGACTGTTGCACTGTATGGGTACGTCTACCACTATATTCTGTGATAACACTATATTATAATATACGATTGCTTCGAGTGTAAAACTGCTTAAATTAGTTTAAAGCCAAACACTATGTATTTTATAACTTAATAATGAATGAGTCGTGTCGTTGAATAATAATTAACTTACTCTCGAAGCTTTCTCCGATGTAACGAATAATAATCATTACCGTTACCAGTCATTAGTAAAATGGTCGATAAATTATAAATTGCGTACCGACCGCAACATCTAGTGTACGTATCCAATTATTATACGCGTATATATAAGTATCTCGTGTGGCCTACCCATTAAATATTTTGCCACTTCAATTACCAATCCTAATTTTATTCGCGTATACTTTAAAAAAAAAGTAAAACTATTATTGGCGCCGCCAAATCCTTAGCGTCCTATAATAGGCGATTCGAAAAATCTCCCCGTACGATAACCACACCTCTTTGGGAAATCTTTATACCTTATTATTATATAAATTCCATAACGTTATGTGTATTATTTTTTTTAACAAGTATCTTACCGTGCATTTTCGTTTGGTGAAAAATTTAAAAACCTTCTGCATTCGTTCGGAGGGTTAAATATAATACACACCGTATACGGGCTGTGAAGATTATATATTTCACTCTCATATATTTTATCATTTTATTTCGTGAGAGTTGCGTTTAACTCTAATTCATATACATATTATATACATCACTAGAAAGAGGAGAAAAAACTGAATATTAAGGTACAAAATGCGAAATGTTCATATATTATAAAGTATTAAATTATGTTAAATTTATATTTATACTCAAATTAAATATCATTATACCACCGAATTAATTAAAAGCATGATAATAAGTAATGACCATTAGGTATAAGTAAAATAATGAAAATGTTGACTTAACATACATAACCTATTCATTTTTCTTTTTATTAGACACCTTTTTATACATTTACAGTCAATATAGGTCCATGCAATTATTGGCTATATGAGCATCAAATTTAACTCTCACCTAATATTCTATCTATTTTAGACAAAATCGCTTCCGAATATAGTAAACGTCAACTTAGAAGCATAACAATCTATTTTTATAAAAAAAAAAACCCCCCAAACCGGGTAGGACCAATTCGATATTTTAACTAGCGCGGTTGACCGGATTAAGTGAGTATTAAATTTAATTCACAATAAGCTATTAGAGAGGTATTATGAGAAATGCGAAAGCAGTCAAATTGTTAAACATTTTTTGTATAGCCATCCACGATCCGGGTGATGTGTTAGTAAAGGAATAACACTATATAAAACTGTTGCTTTTTTGTCAATCAATCTTTTCATATGTATTCCCAACGCTAAATATCTAGGAAAGATAACAATACATTCGTGGGATAAAAACAGAAACTGTGACGTCAACCACCCAGGATTTTAAAAGTAGACAAAAGCATATATCTTATCAGTTATTAATTTCATCGGCAGATAATTTAGTATACATGTGCAGTTCGGATTGATAATATACCTAGATATAGGAAAAAAGGAAGAAGACAAAAAATTATAAGGCGGATGTAATAGTGATATGAGATGGGCGAGTTTAAGTAAAGAGGATACGGGAGATTGAGTTAAGTGAAAATGTAGGACGAAGGTGGCCGACTCCAAATAGCTGGGAGAAAAGTCGAAGGAGAAGAAGAAGATAGATAGGCTAACCTCAGATAACATCGATCACGAAAATTTTTCCAATTATTTTAATAAGACTTTAAAAATGTAAAATTTTAATTTAACTTATAAAGTTATAAATAACTATAAAACTGTAATTTTATTGATCTCTAAAAGTTTACACGTTAAATAACTAAGACTGCTTAGGTATATTAAATATTATTTATAAATTATTTAAATATAATTAATATAAATTAATAATAAAAGAAAATAAATAATTGATTTATATAAATTATTTATTATTATAAATTTTATTTAATATTTAGCAAAATTAGTTTTTCTGGCGATAAGGTACTACATAATTTTATACTGCCAAGTAATGTTATATTTATCAGAACCGTAGCAAAATTCGATGGCGCCCTTGACAAAGAACCGAATTTCGGCCCCTAAATTGGTCATAAGGAAAAAAAGTAATCAATTTTTTGGAGTTGCGCCCCCATTCCTTGAAAATCTAGTTAATAAGTAAAAAGAGAAAGTCATCAACTTACTTTTACAAGATTTTTTCCGTCGAATTTTAGCCCCCCAATCTTAGAAGCTTAGGGATTGATATTACTGAATTTCGATTTTTGTTGCGCCCTTGGCCTGGCTTCGGCTCTGTACATTATTTATTAAGTACTTATCAGTATAACATTACCTACCTATATATAAATATTATGATTAATAATAATATTAATTAATTATGCTGATTTCAAACAATCTTAAGCGAATGATATAAAATATATACCTACATTTAATAATTATGTTACTCCGACTTTGTATTTTTAATAATTTACTAAAAATATGCAATCTATGTAACCTCTGAAATTCTGACATAAAAATATTAATATTTAAAATGTGAATTAGTACAGTATGTAGTAATGAACTACAGTACAGCGATAAGTACTCATTTAATTTTAAAGAAGTAGGTATGTATTATCATTTCATTTTAATAATAACAAATTTTTCATTTGTTTCTACACAGGTAATGATTTAAAATTTTAATTTTAAGTAAAATTTATTTATATAAATGTATATATATATATACATATATAGTGGTAGGTATATTAATTACGAACTTATATTAATGTGTATACATATTAAATAATTACTAGATACCTATTACCTATGTATGGCTACATTTATAAATTATATAACATTACTTATAAATGAGATTATTATAATTTATAATATTACGATAAAGCCAATTTTATTTACATACAGGTACCTATATGTATTGTACACAAACAAATTTTAATAATAATTATTGCTTATAGATTATTTTAAACGTTCAAAAAATACTTTCTCCGTAATATATATTATGTACATTGTAGATAATACCTATATATTATTTTTCATATAAACCGTGTCTCAAAATAAAATCATTTAATAAGAGCTCAAGTTTTAAATTTTAAATTAAATTATATAGCCTATGGGCACTAAACGAATAAACGAACATATACGTTATTATTTTTATTTTTATAATAATCGATTAATGTATTGAGTATATGTGTGCGTTTTTATTTTTTTTTTTTATACTTGTGTAATGCATACTTTTAAGCCTTATTTATTTTTAAAGAAAAATAAAAACATTCATACATAATATAGTACGTGCGCCAGGAGCGGAATAGCAGATTGTGCGAATCATATCAGTTAATTAAATTTATTATTATAATATTACGAACAATACAATATGTTCGAAGAAGGTTGAGAAATCCAGTAGAACCGCCCAAGGCAAAAGAAACTTACAAAATATGCAAAACAAAATAAAATCCAAATACCTATCTGGCATTATACAGACATGTTCACAATAAAGAAAAATTGTTTAATAACACGTTTATACAACAATTTCCTACTTAAAACGTGAAATTTCTTAAATATATATTATATATATATGAATATTTTACCGACATGGGAAGTATTTTTTTCATGATATTCTATTTAATGCGTACCCACGCCTTCGCCTTTATTACGCTAAATCTATATTATGCTGCAGTGTGGTACTTACTCATAAAACAAATTTACTACAGTAAATAACAATCTCACGCATTCGACTTTGAAAGATTTAGTAGGTATACATTTTGAAATGTAAAATTGTTCGTAAGGTAAGTACATGATTTTTAATATATATATCATATATGCATAATACAATACATATACTTATAGAAATACATTTTATAAAAATAAAATTGTACTATTTAAATTACCATCGAGTATCTACATTTGTAGGTAATTTACCATTCATCAATAAGTATATAAAATAGGTAATAACGAAGATTTTATCAAAAAAAAAATTTTTTAACTTATGGTAAATTTATTGGGAGAGGTAAAAGTTATAATTATGTTAATATTACCGCATGTTTATTCGATGAAAATAAAAACCAAGAATCTTAGTTTTTTTTTTCTATTAATCATCTCACACAACCGTTCTACTTCTCCATACGGTGCAACGTTTCATAACACTGCAGCTGAAGCATGCAAGCAGTCGCAAACTGTCTGAAATGATTGATGGAATTACATCTCGCCCGCAACCTATCCATTTCAACCATATATTATTATAAGAATAAGAGCAATGCTATAAGTAGTAGATACATACATACCAATCGATGGTAGGTACTTATTTTAATTACGTTCTACCGTAATTAGTTGTTTTTTTTTTTTTTTTATAGAAACACTATCGAGAATATTTTCATGACTATCAATGGCATGATTAAGAATGTTTTAAATGGGTGGGAGGATAATATGTACAATCAATATAATAAACATAATACCTATTACTCTAGATAAAAAAAAAATGCTAATATACCAAAAACATACATATATGTTTAACATTTTATTAAGTTTTAAAGTTATCACAATAAAAAAAGCAAATTCTATTAAATAAAAACTTAAATAAGAAAGAGCCATTTAGATACAGAAGTGTGTCCATTGAACTTTGGATAGGATATAATTAGTATTTTAAATTTTAAATCGCAGAAAAATTATTGCATTCGAAAAACAATAGTTCTGAATAAAGTTTAATATAATAAAATTAAAATTCGGTACCTAATTCGACAATTTTAATTGTTATTTTCCCAAAAAATATACTGAGCACATGCATTAAACCTCTTAAGAAAGCCTACTCTGCTAGCGTGCTAAATTCCTAATTTATAAACTTATTTTAACAATAAACTATAATTCTATAAACAATTAGTTAACCTACTGGCTACTATATACTTATGCGTAGAAAACAAAATAAATATCGATCTCCCTAGTAACCAAATCAACAATGTTGTTCGTAACTATGTAATATAATAAAATATTATTATAAAACGAATAATGTCTATCTCCTTAGTATCCAAATCAACAAACTCGTAACTTTTTACTAATAACTACAGATGGACAGATGGACAGATGGATGGACGGACACAATAAAGTAACACAATTACTTTCTCAAGTTTTATTTTCTTTACGATTATGCTTAATAGCTAAAATATAGAAAAAATTCAAAACGACAAGAGAGTAATCAATATAAATTGAACATAATTCTTTTATAACATTATATCCATGTATAATTTATATTATATAAATATACCCTGTGGAGGGGGTTAGAATACCTCCACGGTTACTTCATGTCTGTCGTTGAAGTCGATTAATTGAGGTTGCGTTAGGTTGACAGCTGGTATAAAACTTGTAAAAATAGTATAAGGAGTTCTAAAAAGTATATAGGTGAGTTTTCCCATCTCAGATGTTTTCTGGGAAAATGAGTGACAGAAAATTACGTACTTGGGTGTGGAGATAATCTAAAGGATGAGTTGACCAGTACTAACCTGACAACGGCGGCGGTAGCAGTTCCATCAGTTATATGTGTGAGTCTAACTAACGGGCATCACGTCGACGTGTAGGAAAAGCACTAAAGGATTTTAAGTTAGATTCACGCCTGAGTACGCAAGATAATTCCAAAATGTGCGTGGAATATAGGAACATTAAGAGGTAGACGCAGGGAGTTAACAAAAGTTTTGAAGAGAAGAAATGTGAATATTTGTTATATACAAGAAACAAAGTGAAAATTAATGAGAGGTATAAAATCATATGCTCAAGAAGATTTGGTACAAGGAATAGTATATGAGTGATATTAGATAAAGAAATGAAAGTAACATAGTAGAGGTGATTAGGAAAAGTGATAAAGTACTTGTGGTGAGACTAATATTTAAAGATAAGATATTGAATACAGTAAGTTCATATGCACCATAGGTGGAATGTGCAAAAAGAGTTTTGGCAAGAGATGGATAAGGTAATGCAAGAAATACAAGGAATTAAGAATATAGTAATTGGTGGGAATATAAATGAACATATAGGCAGAGATAGAATAGATTATGATAAAGTATATACAGGGTATGGGTTGAGAGAAAGGAATGAGGCTAGAGAAAGAATACTTGACTTTACATTAGCGTATAAATTGGTGATTGTGAACACTTATATTAGAAAGAGAGAAGAGCATTATATTACCTATAAGAGTGGAAGAAAAAATCACAAATTAATTATTTTATGTGGAAGAGAGGAGGTTTAAAACAGTGTAGAACTGTAAGGTAATCCCGGGTGATTGTATGATAATACAACACAGATTTATGGTTATGCAGATTTGGTGTAAAAAAAAATAGGGTACACAAAAAAAGAAAAATATAGATAAGAAACATTGAGGGCAATATAAACGAAATCTTAGGAAAATTAGCAGAGGGTGTTAAAAGTTTTACTGAAGAAATCGTTGGTGAGAATAGAGGTAATATGCCAGATGATAAGTAAACATAGTGGTGGGTAGAATAAATGCAGAAAATAATATCAAAGAAATAAATTCCGTTTAAGAAATGGCATAAAACTAGAAAGAGGGAAGACTGTATAGAGTATAAAAGTTTATCTAAAGCAGCAAAAGTGCAACGAGTACACAAGGACTCTACTTTGAGCCCTTACTTATATTCCTTGGTAATGGATGAAATAGCAAAGAGTATACAGGGTGAAGTATCATGGTACATATTGTTTGAAGATGATGATATGAGTCCCGAAGAAGTGAATAGTAGACTTTAAGATTAGAGGGAAGCTCTTGAAATTAAAGAACTAAGCATTAGTAAGGGTAAAACAGAATATAGGTATAGAGTATGATTTTGGTGAAAAAGAATACAGAGAAAATAGGGAAAGATTAAAAATAAAATTGAGTGGGGATGTAGTAAGAGAGGTTGAGACTTTCAAGTATTTAGGATCTGTTATACAGAAAAATGGCTTTGAAGAGCATATGAAATACAGGATTTAATGGATTAAGTGAAGAGAAGCGTCAGGTGCTTTGTATGACAAAGGAATCCCTATTAGGTTAAAAAGTAAATTTTATAAGACAGTGATCAGATCTGCAATGATGTATGGAACAGAGTTTTGGGCAATATATAGGAAGGTAGAACACATAATGAGTGTAGCAGAGATGAGAATGTTAAGGTTATGACAAAATGAAGAATGAGCATATAGGAGATAGTATAGGAATAACTTCGATAATTGACAAAATGTGGAAGAATAGATTGAGATGACTCGACCATGTATTAAGGAGTGAAAAGACAGAAACAGTAAGATTAGTAAAGGAAATGTATATTGATGGATAGAGAGAGAGAGGAAGACCAAAAATGAGGTGGGGGATTTGATGTCTAGTGATATGAGGAAAGTGGGGATAAATGATGAAGATGTGGGAGATAGAGTTAAGTAGAAGTGTAGGACTAGGGTGGCTTTTCCTAAATAATTGGAAAAGAAGGAGCAGAAGATCAAGAAATACATATGTATATATATACATGCTCTGAAGATTTTATTTTATATATAACGTACATTTGCAGACATTTTTTTAAAATTAAAATTAATTTAAAAATATTTAAGAAATAAGTGATTTATTATCTATTATTTGACGTTCAAAATAAACACGTGAACCCGATAATTAGATTAGGAAAATATTTTTTTTGTAAGTTTCCTTAAGAAAGGCTTGAAAAGTTAATAATATAATAATTATAAAAATTATAAGTTAATATTATAATTTTATATATGCATTTTGTTTATTACTATATAGAATGTACATAGTATCAAATACTCGTATGTTATACGAATAACTAATAATAAGTATATTTTAACCGCTAATTTCATTATTGTTATTGTTTAATATTTAAACTATTAAAAGAAAAACTATAGATAAATAATATAAATTTAAATCAAAAGGACGTTATGATTGTAACTTGATTAATTTTTGTTCTTTTGTACTGGGGTGGGTTTTTTAAATATATTGGCCATGGGCCACCGAATTTCACTCTACACCGGTGGCTAGATATCTAAAAGACTAGAGAATATATTATTATATACTAATAAACTGAGTTGTAAACATGTGAAGGTTAAAAAATGTTACACTTTTCGATGTTGTTAGACGAGGTAACTTAAATTTGGAGTGGGTGGTATTTTATAATACTATACTTGAACCACCAGCTAAAATTTCTCAAACAGCCCCTAAACCCCATTGATAATAACGAATAAATGAAACAGCAGGAAGATAAAATAGAGTAGGTATAGGTACCTAATGAAACCCTATAGCATCTTTTTTATTTATAGCTCGTTCTCCTCACTTGGTTGTATTTTAAATATTTCGATTTCCAAGGACAATATTATAATATCGTGCAACGTCCTATATATACTTCTATTAAGATGATAATCGATAATAATTGATACTGTGAACACTATATTTCGATAGCTGCCCCGTTAATTATATTTTACAGTATTCGAGTTATATCGTTTGGGCCGAGGACGCTCATTTTTTAAAAGCCTGATGGGCACTGTTTCTTCTATTTTTCCAACTCGACCACCGCTAAGAACTAGAAAAATGAAAAATGTCGAATTCCTCTACATTAAAAACGTCTGGACAAAAAGTCGAAACGAAAAAAATCTCTGTAAAATGAATATTAAACCGATAATTTTTGCCGAGCTCCGTTCAAAGACTTAACGACGCTTAGAGGACCTATCCGTCCTTGGCCCTCTCCGTATAATTATAATAATATGTTCCTAGTTATTATTTACAATGTAGGTACCTACACTCAAAATTATTGGCTCCTGCAAACCGAAACTCGGTAACTGGATAGATATATATATATATATATATATATAGGTTCGTCGTATATATTATTATTAGTGTGGGTAAATGGATTTATAATGGGGTACGATAAGGAATAAGAAATTCGTCGATACACCGCTAGCAGCCATATCATATTGCCGACGGTCGCCGAATAATATAATATTATTTTAAATGTATATGTATTTCTGGCGGCAGTAGCGATTGTGTTAATCGGCCTATAATTGCAAGACTGTGCGATCCAGTTAGCCGTTAGGTTAGGTATATATATTATATATATACCATATATTATATTATATAGCGATATTTATTTATTATTTTTTTTTTTTTTTTTTTATATAGATATGTAGACCATCTCAAGGACTGACGGTGAGAGGATCGAAATATTATGCGAATGTGTTTATTTTGTTTCGATTCAATCGAAAATCGTTTCGAAACATTAACGACATCGAAAAAATAGAGTAACATTTCTTCCATTTATTTACAACGCCGATGCCGGTTGAACATAATGTACCGTGAATAATGCAATGATGCGATAGGTATCATATCCGTCGCGCCAGTAGTCGGTACACCTATATAGTCTATATATATATACCTATTATATACATCGATCACGTCGTTTCGTAATTTTTTTTTTTTTCCTTAGCAATTTTAATCGTGATATATACCTACGTGATAATTATAGGGCATTGATATACGTAAATTAAAAATAAAAATAAATCTACACTGCAGTTTTTACCGTGACAATAAATATAAACGGGCACGATCGCTAAAACCTTTGAAGAAAAACTATTTTTCATCGAATTTACAAACGATACACTTTTACACTAATCTATAGAATATACAATTAACCTATTATATCCTCACGGTGTCGGTCTGTTTGTCCGTCTGACCGTCCCCCGAAAACTTTTTCAAATTGCAAAATAAATGCACAGAGTTCTTACGAATGAGGAGAAAAGAGCAAGAAGGCAAAATTACAACGGTGAAAAGAAAACGAAATGATGAACAACAATCAACTGATTCGAAATGCAACTGCTCGCTCTTTTGCTATCAGTTCTACGAGTACGTATGAGAGAAATAAAGATATGTAAAACGTTGTCAGTCCTGTTTTTTCGATATATTTCATAGGAATAAAATATTGCGTATCGTACCGCCGTCTAATTATTACCATAAATTAAACACCCGATGTATATATCTAACAATTTACTCTTAAATTATAGGTAAATATTTTTATTAATTTTATTTTATCTTACACGATAATTATAATAACCATTACATAAAACCTTAGAACGTTCAGATTTAAAAAATTAAAAAATTTCATAAAATAAATAAAAATCTATGTACCTACCTTTGTTATTCTGTGATCATGGATGAACTAGGTACTAAATCAAGGTGCATTTTTCGTTATCTATATCTGTGTTGTTATTGTGAATTGTGATATCAACTATAAAATATTTTTCCTCCAGTTTTTTCATTATTTTTGCCAGGTCTGGGGAATACGCACAATGATGGGGAAATCTGGTCAATTGGCGATCATGCCTGTTAATTATTTTGTCATGGATTTTACGATAAAATGCGCAGAATAATGCATAAACTGCAGGCGTACAAATAATCTTATCGTTTCGGGAGAGCGCTGCAGACAGCATGTATTATTAGGTCATAAGGCACTAAAATATTAGGGGTAAAATCTTAATAAAATTTAAATCACCGAGTACGTGGATTTCACGACAAAACTACGTAATAATTAACGATATAAACTGGTATTTAAATGCATCCATACCTATATATACCCAATAGGTCTACTACACTCTACGACGTTGATTTATTTAGATAATATTTTAATAAATAATAAAGAATATTATACATTCAGTGTAGGTACATTACAAGGTACAAGTAGTTGAAAATAATATTTAGAATAAAACCGGGTTAGATATGTAAAAATATGTGTATATGTCGTGTGGTTTATATATTATATTACTGCGCTATCTACAACAATAACGCATTATGCTGTCAAAGTATCGACGTTCGATTAAATATCCCCAAGAGCAATAATTAACCATTAAAATACACAAATCCCGCCGAATCGATAATATAAATAAGGAGTTATGAGAGTTTTAATGAGTAAATATGAATAAATAATAATGTTTTTACTCGGATTAGCGATGGGGAAACGCGATCGGCATTTTCTATGTATAGGTACTACGAATAATACCATTGATCATATTATTATATCTACCAATATACTATTATAATACATTTATGTAATATGTATAATATATATACCTAATGTCAAATATTCAATGCTGAGCAAGTTTATGTTGTTTTTTTTTTTAACTCAGTTAAGTTAAGTAAATATAAAAAAATATAAAATGTTTATAGTTAATAATTATTTTTTTTTTATGACTCAGTTAAGTTAAAAAATAATAATTAACTTATTAATTTGAGTTAAATTCTTCTTCTTCTTCTTCTTCTTCTTCCCCTTCGCCTTCTCTCCCAACTATTTGGGGTCGGCCACCCTGGTCCTTGTAGATCTAGACCGAAATGAAGTTTATCGTTGTCGCATTGATTTCGCCATCCCTTTAGGCTTTAGCCATTCACGGATAATGAAGATTATTTATTACCTATATTATGATACTAATATGATTTAATAAGATCAACTATTCAACATTTTTTATCATGTTTTTATCTAAAACTTATTATGTGATAAGGACAAAAACCATTCGTTTTCGTAATTTCACGATTTTTCTAAAAAAAAATATATAATTTTTAAAAATGTTAAATAAAAATTAAAACAAACACTGCGTTCCTTGCGTTCCTTGATAAATAAATTAAAGGGTACGCTGTTAAACATGAAAAAAATGAATAGTAGCTCGGTCCCCTTGCGTCCCTCCCCAAATCCACCACTGAATTTATAATATTAATATACCACCTAATAAATATATGTCTTCTTATTAATTAATTATTAGTTATTTATTTATTAATTTATTAATTTGAGTTAAATAAAAAAAAAATTTAACGAGTCATGACCAGACACTTGGGTATAGTATAACAGTATAATATAGTATAATACAGTATTCAGAATACTTTTTAAGTATTCCAAATATTTTTTAAATATATTTTTTTCGGAAAATATTCAATACAATACCTATTTTAAATACTTTTTACAAGTATTCTGAATACAGCTGTAATCTGAACACTTTATTAAGGTGCAATTACATTTTTAAAATAATATCTTTATTTTCCATTAATGTAAATTGTGTTTGTGTATAAATACATATTTTATAGTATATTATATGATATTGTTTTGTTTTCAACTATATTTAGTGGGACAGTATTGTTATTTTCCAATTTTAAATATATTGTAAATATAAATAAATACCCAGTTTCTACAAAATAATTTGTTTTTATTTAACAAATACGTATTTCGAAAACAATGTTATTATTATATTATTATATTATATATATATATATTTATATTTATAAATAATTCTACAATAACTCAACACCAAAATATTAAAAAAAAAAAAAAAAAATTTAAATATATTGATTTAAATAATAATAATTTTTATTTTTATTTATTTTTTGATGAAATAATAGTATTTTTAATATATTATTTTATTATAATAATTAAATAAGTAAATACAGTAATTAATGATATGAGATCGTATATAGGTATATTATAATAGGCCACCCTAGTCTTACACTTCCACTTAACTCTAACTCCAGCATCTTCTTCACCTTCCACCACATTCCTCATATCACTCGCCATCACATCCCCATCTCTTTTTTGATCTTCCTCTCTTCCCCTGTCCGTCAACATACATTACCTTTACTAATTTTACTGCCTCAGTATCTCCCTTCCTTAATACATGCCCGAATCATCTCAATCTATTCCCCCCCCTCATTTTGTCAACTATCGGAGCTGCTCCTATACTACCTCTTAAATACTCATCCATTATATTGTCCACTCTAGTTACTCCACTCATCCACCAAGGCATTCTCATCTCTGTTACACTCATTCTCTGTTCTCTATCTTCCTATCTACTGCCCATTATTCTATTCCATACATCATTACAAGTCTTACTACTATCCTAAAAAATTTACCTTTTAACCGAATAGGGATTATTTTGTCACACAAAACATCTGACGCTTCTTTCCACTTCATCTAATCACTCTTAACGCTGTGTTTGATATCCTCTTCGAATCCCTAATCTTTCTGTACAACGGACCCTTACTTGAATCTCTCAACCTCTCCCACTACATTTCCCTATTCCCTCTATGTTCTCTTTCGCCAAAATCACACTCTATATATTCTATTCTACCCCTACTTATTCTTAGTCCTTTAAATACTTCAACCTGTACATCGTTTGTTATATTACCAGCTATTACCAGGGAAAATAAGTAAGGGCTCAAACCAGAACCCTAGTGCACCACTCCTATTCTGACCTTAAAATCCTCAGTTCCTCCACACAGACACTTCCTTCTTGTATTTCACTCTTTCATATATATCTTTAATTACATTCATATACACCTTTGGTAATTATTTTTTAATTAATACCCACTTATGAAAGTGTTATTAAATTAATGCGCTATATGAAAGCAGTCTATCTCTCTTCCACATTTCCCCTTATTTTCTTAATATAGGCATAGCTTATCCATTATTTTATTATTTATGTGCGTCTTATTGCACCGAACTCCCAAGATCGGCTTTTGTGACCTTTTCCGACGTTTTTCGACACCACTGATATCGCAGTTTCATGCGATTCGTGATTTAAACTGATAAAATGCATAAATCGTAGTATACGAATTTCAATCAAAAATATTACATTTAGAAAGTGTCACATTCAAAAAAATGTACACATTCAAGATATCCCACTCAAAAGGTGTTGCACTGAAAAATAGTCTCACTCAAAAATAGTAGCACTTACAAGAAATTGCATCTGATGGGCGTTACACTAAATAAGCTAGTATTTTATAATAGATATTTCAAGTTTTTAACTCGAAACCATTTTAAAAAGCCTTTTTGTTTGTTTTTCGTAAAATTGTTTTCAAACGAATGTCGTTGATAAAAAATTTTACGGATACGGTATTAGTTTTAAATTACTTATAAAATATATTTAAATATTTTTAAATTGTTGGATTTTTATTATTCGTTAAATTTTCTGAACAAAAAATTACCTACATAGAACCCCTAAAAAATAGCTACATACTAACATCCTATTATGAAGGTAATTCCTTGATTTTTCCTATAGTTTGAACACTTTATGGTAATTTAAAAACATTTGAAATTGGACATTTTCGTAAATATATATACCTATTTAATACGTATAATATATATTATAGAATACACTTTTTGGAGTAAAAGAAATCTATCCATTCTATATTTATGAATTGTCAACTGATAACCAAAAGCGGTGATAATAAAAGGCCATTACGCAAGCTTTTATGCAAACAAATTAATGATATAAAGAATTATATTCCTAATGTCTATATAATATATAGCGTATATGTACGATGGCATCAACACACCATATCACTACGTGTAATACGTTTTTCTGACATTTCGGATGTGCATGGCGTATTAAGACGTGTTATGACTTAGCATAGTAAAAATATGCACAGCATTTGTACGATATAGACATGTAGATCATATTATGCACAATCAAATATATCCAACGTTATATGACATGAGAAAGCATATACTAAGGGGCTTCGACACCGGCCGTTTTTAAGGAGTTCAGTATAGGCAATTTTTAAGTAATTTTAGGAAAAATAAAAATTTAACAATTTCAAAATATTTGAGTACATTTTAAAATTAATCTAAAAATATCCTTATACCCATACTACTTTTCATTGCTATGTAATCACGGTACTTTCTAATAAACATGCTCACGCATTTCCATAATTGTAGATTTCTGGATAAGTTTAGACAAAAACCAAATCTTGGAAAAATTAAAGATGAGTTGTTAATCTGTGTTTCTACCAGATGGATTTAAAATTAAATCAATATAAAGATTTTTATGGTGGTTTCAAATTAATGAAAAATCATTATTTAATTGTTTGTCATTTATTTCAAAAAAATTATTTCAAAAAATTATCTGGTAAAAAACATAGAAAATATAATAACGAAATCAGAACTTTTTTCAAAATTAAAATTGAACAAGTTTAACACGGCCAATTTATGGAAATGGCAAGACCATTTTAGCGCTTTGAAAAATCTACTGTCGAAGACCCTTAACACGTTAGGTACGTGTTGTTTTAATAGTGTTATTATAGAATATTATAAAAGAATTAAAAATTTCGTTTTATTATTAATAATATAAAGCAGGTACCTATATATATTACCTGGGTGGGTGTATACACAATAATCAATATTATAAAATTAAGTCATTAATACGTAGGTACAAAATAAAATATTCTCGCGTTGTGATTAATTTTGATTAATGATAAATAAATGATAAAATGATTAATTTAAAAAAAATTTTATTCTTACTCAAATTTAAATGAAAGTTTATTAGTTGTCTTAATTATTTACATAAAATATGTTGTAATATACTACACTGTATTGAAAATTGCAGGAAATACGAGCTACGGCTAAAAATGAATAGTATTAATAATATTAATGGTGGTTAGGGGGCGTAGGAGAAAAGCCCTCAACGGTCTTGTACAATGGTATAATATTTCATTTGGAACGCGATTTTTAAATGTCTAATAATTGAGCTCTACTACTGTATTTTTTCCAATATTCGAACACTGTGGATAACTAAATGAGTCACTGTGATGGACAAAAAATAGGTCTTTTGTCCATATAAAACTTGAAAATTGCATATCTGCATATTTTTTTGTGAAGTAAAAATTACTCGCCACACCTGACCTAAGAATATCAAAATGATTATAAGTATTATAATCTATAAGTAAATTGCGTTAATTGAAGAAAAACATATACATTAAATATAATATAAACATTATTAAAAAAGAAGCACTTTTATTGACTATACCTATTGAATATTGTGTTTATTATGTATTAATTATTATTATTGACTACCTATTCTATACACATTTTCAGGATTTAACTTCTCGTGATATCCTCTATATACAATAACACTAAGCGTATTCACTAGTACACGCTTGGGCTATATACAAATAAACGACCTTTTAATAAAATTGTTTAAAAAAAAAAAAAAAAAAATTTGTAAATAATAGAGTATAAAATAAATAATTATAATACCTATACATCATACCTGTAACCTGAGTGAATATTCTTTACAATGTTTCGAAAACATTACATATTTTGCTTTAAAGGTCTTCTTAATTAAATAGATATACGTATGTCTCGTTAACATAATTATGAAATTAATTACACAGAAATAATGTTATTTTAATAAAATATAATTAATTCGGCTTTATATTGTAAACCGCAGTATCACGGGCAATTGTGTTTATACATAGGTAATTAAAATTATAAATTAGTGTTATAACATATACTTATACTGTATGTATATATATTCGTATTGTATATTATGTACTTATTATAACACTATTAAGGCCTTACTCGAATAGTTTAATACTAATAAATTCCGTTAAGACACTTAACACTATTTTTTAAAACGTGTTTTTAATTATAGTATTATTTTTAGTTGACCATATTGAGATGCTGGACGACCTAATAAAATATATTTTTAAATAGGTATACATTATACACGTATACGCCATAATATCTGTACAGTATATATGCGTACATTATACGCAATTTAAATGGCCTTAGAAATACATAAAATAC
This sequence comes from Pemphigus obesinymphae, assembly GCA_025469235.1. Taxonomy (NCBI): domain Eukaryota; kingdom Metazoa; phylum Arthropoda; class Insecta; order Hemiptera; family Aphididae; genus Pemphigus; species Pemphigus obesinymphae. The sequence goes on from JAIPRL010004317.1 coordinate 34,253, forward strand.
ACGTAGTAGGTATATATACTCGTACTATATAGTCTAGAGAAATGTTAATTTATATATAATATTATATAAACGATCTAATATTATATAGACGGTTAAACTATATTCGTATATTTCATATCATTGTAATGGGAAAAATTAAAATATCCGCAGTTTTAAAATCTATATAATGTTTATTATTATTATAATTACTCGGTAGAAAAAATAAAGTTAAGGAAAACTATGTACTAGTAACTATATATACAGACAGGCCGTCCTGAAAAAAAATTTTTGGGAAGGAGGGGATAAAAAAAATGATATAATCCTTCTAATCGAAACATAAAATAAGCAAAAAATAAAAATAAAGTAATCAACTTTTTCCCCATTTTTCCAACTACAATCCTATAATAATTATTTATATAGTTTGCCGACTTAAAATTCCAAAATACTTCATAAACGTGAGTGAATATGCAAAAAAAAAACAGCGTCTTTTTCTACTATTTGCCGACTACTTTCCGAGATGAGGGTGTGAAACACCGCCCAACCCCGGAACGACCACCCTGTATACGCAGACAGGCGAACGGACGGACAAACACGACACGTTTTTTAATTTTTTAAATATTCATCGTTAAACAACGATCGCCGATGTCTGACTGATTGACTGACCGACTAAGTCGTTGTTTAAAAGATGAAAACACCGTTTCCGAAATACATATTAGTTGTAATAAAACAAATTATTTTATAGAAATTGTGTTTTATATTTTATTTAGTGAAAATATAATATATGTATAATAAAGTATAATATACGCTATATAGTATGTCTCAGAAATCCTGTATAACTTTGAGTATACTGCATCCAATACAGATTCAAAAGTTTTTAAATGTGCAGGAAAAATTATGTGAAATGTACAAAGACAATTTAGATAAAAGTTTTTGTAATAAATGTGTACATTTCCAGTGTCATATTAAGTCTCTCGAAGATAAAACCCCAACAAATATCCGGGACCTATAAGTATAATGATTTAAATTTAAATTCAAAGATTTACAACCGATCTATCCGTATGTTGACATTGCACTCAGAATGTTTTTGTGTGCCCTAGCAACGAATTGTTCTTCGGAAAGATCATTTTCAACCCTAAGAAGGATAAAAACGTATTCTAGATCACCCATCCGAATGCACCATGTTATCTGCAGTTCGTCAAACTCCGGGGTTTGGTCGTATAGTGAGAGTGCGCCATATTACATGGGATATCAAGTTATCATTTCGCATACATATTATATATATATTATATTTATAATGTTTATGCTATTTTATAAAAATCAAAATAAATAAAGTCATGGGAATAACTCACGCGGTTCATCTTGATCACTTTCGGCCGTTACGTCTTTAAAATTTCAGGTGTTCGACAATATATGCTTGTAGTAGGTATATATTATATTCAAACCCCGTCTCCCGCATTTAGTTGTCATATAGGTTTTTCGAGACTGGAGGAACCCGCTGAGGAGATAGATCAGGATAGGAGGTCAAACTTGTATTCTTGTATATGTGCATTGCACAAGTTTTTCGACCCTAACGTGTGAAGTCAGCCAGTGGTCAAGATGAACCGAGTGGATTATCATTTTATTTGTCATATCATATAACAATTTTTCATTTGAGGGGGGGGGGCAAACATTTGAGGCCTATATACTCGTATATTTTTTTAGTATGTAATACATAAAATCTCTCACTAATGTGTTTAAATATATAAGTATAATAATTATATAAAATGTCTAAGAAAGTGTGAAACATGCAGTTAACATAAAAATATATGTGAAAAATATAATACTTCATAGTTTTTTCTTTATAAGTTCATATAGGACATATATATTTATATTAGGTATGTAGTGCTTGTATGTATATCATTTACTTAAAATATGTGTGAATATATAAATATATGTTGTGGTAATATATTTACAAAGTTAATAATAATTAATAAAAAGGAATAACTATAAATAAAAATATGTGTAGGTACCTACTTGATGACTAACACCTGTATCAAGTAACCTTTGAGTATTATTTATTATTATATATGTTACAAATTAACTATGTATGTTTACGTTGATGAAGATTGTTTATTTTATCCAAGGGGGCAAAAGTATAACTTTTTTATATCTGGGGTGCAACGGCCCTCTCTGCCCCCTTCTCCTACGCCACAGTCATTAATATTATATGTTCGTATTTTCAAGATACGTATATAAACAGATTCCATGTACGATGTACCATCGACTCGACTGCAGTCAATAATAAAACTAGGTATGTAAACCGGTAGGTTAGACGTTAAATTTGAGATATTTAAAAAAAAAATTTTAGTGCATAATTAGTTTTTTTTTATGTAATTTAAGCAAAAAATAGGTTTTTTTTTACTGCCCATGTTTTAAGTGCATAATTTTAGATTTTTAGTACATATAAATGCATATTTTTAAACTTTTTAGTGCATATTTTGCTAGATTTTAATAGGTACCTACATAATTGCATGCTTTTCTTTTTGCGTTTTATAGTGCATGAACTTACGAGCCCTGCGAATGAGCTTTTTAGAGAAAAAAATAATATTGAAAAGTGTCCAGCCGTTACATTTGACTGTCGAAGCCCCCACATATTTTATTTCGAAAAGTTGTAGCGTATAACCAAAAAATTATTTACGACTACACCACTGAGTATAGATAACTAAATACTATAATCGTAAGTTCAATTTAATTCTTTGCTTCGCCAGAATCAAAAACACAACATTTTAGGGGCGGCATTTTTTTTTCTGCCCCCCCCGGTGCCAAATTGCATAAGTATTAAATACATTATATAACAAAGCCACGTAGGTCAGTATAAAAATAAAACGATATGAAACTCCATTATATTATAGACGTAAATGCAGCCTGCTGTCGCGGTGTTACAAAACGATGTTTTCAAACTATACCTATATTTGAATAAACTACATATTATATACAGAATATATATAATATAATATATAATACAATCAAAACACACAAACATACATATTACATATTATGCATATATAGGTAATATGTGACACATAACAAAATATACTATATATATATATAATTTCTATTACACTGAACTAAATATCATTGGTAGAATTAACAATATGCAATAATCAAATTTTAACAAACGAATATTTGTTGAAATACCTAATGCAATTTTTATTATTTTAATGTATATATTGTTAAATTAATAAGAATAATGTGTTTACAATAACAAATTCATTTTATAAATTTCACAAAATATTCTGTTTAAATTGACTTTTTTCATTAACAAATGGGCGTTTGTTTTACGAAGAAGAAGAAAGAATAAGAAACGGAAAATATTTATAATATTGAATTAACAAAATATTTGTCGATTCGAATAAATTTGTATTCAATTGGACAATTTACCCGAGACATTGATAAAATAATATTGTTAAATCAATAATATAGGTACGTTATTTATTTTACTGTTAAATTAACAGTAAAATTTTATTTCTAAATCAACGAACAATTTCATTGGACGTATATTAACAATCATATTATAAAAAAATTAATCTATATTTTTATTGAAATCACAGATATTATATTTAATTCGGTGTACATGCATATTATACTGTTATAATACTGGTACCCATGTGCATATGGTATTATTATAGTATATATAGTTATGTGTATACCTATTAATATTATAGTAAAATAAAACCGGGGGGGGGGGGCGTTTTATATATATACGATGGAAATTCAGAGAGTGATGCTGTGCACGGTGACGAATGTGTACCTATAGGTAATTTAATATACGGTATATTATATATTATGTGCTCGTAATCGGGAAGACGCCTCGAGGCGAAAACAGACAAGACCGCATCGTCGGCGGCGCGTAATAAACAATATTTCGCGATCACTATATATACCGCAATTGAATATTATACAACACCGTATCATTCAACCGTAATAATCATTACAATAATATTATAATATTGCGATAATTATATAAAGTAATAAACATTTTTTTTTTTTAGAGGAGGACAGTTTACATTTGAGGCCTATAATTAAAATAAAAATGACCATATTATTATATATTATTATTATACTAACGCGATGTTCGTAACTATTTTCATTTTATTTTTTTTCCAAGTATACCCGATTTGCATATCATATGGGATGATTGTGCACGTATCATAAAGTAAATAATATCGCGTTTATTGTATTTCGTATAAAGATATAAATATAAACCTGTACCCGCCTACATTGCATAGAACGGAATCGCTAAAAAGGTTTCGTGCGGTATAATCGTAAAATTAACACACACTACCAATATATATACTACGTCTTACACGCTGCAGTATAAAGAGGTTAGGTAGGTGCGGATACTATAAACACGTGTATATAGGCATATGTAAAAGATATTCTAATGAGAATGTGTACTGTTTACATTTAGATTTAGGTTTCGCGGGTGTTTGTTTTATCGTCATTTTTTTCCAATTATAAACGATAAACGGTTTTGCAAAATGTATAATTGTGTTTCAATCGACTCGAGAAAATATATAGGTAACGTGCACGACACTGCAGCGTAATATTGACATAATATAAATATTATTTCGGATTCCTATACATGTAATGGAGATTTTTCTCGCATAGTCATCGATAAAATATTGCAGCAATATCTACCCAACAGAAATACATAATTACAAGGCTGGGCAAGTTAACGATATTTTTTAACTCGTTAAGTTGAGTCGATTGAAAATAATATAAGCCAAGTTAAATTAAAAGTTCCTCGTATATTTTCTATTAATGGAGCACACAACACAAATAAAAAAATTCTTTAAATTTTTTTCAAATGTTAAATTATTGTAGCTATGGTTATATGAAATGATTTTGTGAAAATACGATGTAAAAAAAAATATTACTTTAAGAGATATTAAGAAATGTAGAATAGCCGAGTGACGTCACTGGGCCGGAGTCATCGTAATTGCCTATCTTATACGTGTAAAAGTTCCTCGCTTCACACAACGATTTATCAACCTAAACATTTTCTTTTTGAAATTTAATTGACGTATAAATGTGTGG
>JAIPRL010004318.1:0-39306 GCA_025469235.1 Pemphigus obesinymphae
ATTTCTTTTATTTTTGTCGCTGTATTCGGGTGATTTTATTTTCCATAAGCAAGTATTTTCTTGATACATCGCAATAAAATCAGACAATACCTTATGCGGCCAATTCCTGGTGTCCATATTTATAAACACACAGATTTCAGATTATTATGTTTTATTAAATACTATTGAAGTATAAATAAACGAAAATTGGTTTTATCACAGAATATATAATTCATTAACATTAGAGAAGATGATAAGCGTGGTGATAAAGGTTCAATGTTCGTTCGCTCCAACGAAAAATCAAGAATGACTTGATCAGTTCGTGCCGCGCCTGGGACTGATTGTACCTTCAATTTTCGCCTATACACGATACGTTTGAACTGAACAGTCCGGGACTGATCAGTTAGTTTGAAGGAAAAACTGAACGTGTGTAGGCACCTTATGGGTGAGCATGGTCCGGGTGCGCGAGGCCACAGTGTACTTGGCTCGGGACCACGACATCATCGACCTGTTGGTGTCGTTATACGTCATTTCGCTCAGACTCCGAGGCCGGCCGGCGTTGCGCGTGTTCTCGGCCCAATATTGTCGTTCACGACAGCCAGTACATCTGTCGGGCTGGTAAACGTCTCGGGACGTCGATGGCTGCGGCTGCCGACGCCCGTGAACGATTGGACCGATGTGCTTGAACGGAGACGGTTCGGTGTCGAGGACGGTGTTTGAGAAAACTCGCCGACATTATCGTCCCGATGATGCGGCGGCTGTAGAACGACGCTATAAGGACCAGCGCACACTGAAAGAGCAAAACGGCTTCGAGCCGATCCGAGCAGCGTGCACACTTATCCGTCAACAACAAAGCACGACAAGATAAGACAATACACGATTGGTGATGTTCGGTTTAGTTCTACTGTTTCTCCGAGCAAAATATGAAAAACAAAAGTCACTGGTCATAATCATACCAATAGTGTAGAACTGAGCACGCGTTCTTTTCGTGTCTACCACACGTTTTTGTAATTTTTACTATTTTAAATAATATATTACTTTTAATAGTATTATAGTTTGATATTAGTCTGCTCATATCTTATCTGCACATAATAGCCTATTGAATAACGTCGCTCCTACTGCGCTAACTAAAATTCCCAATGTAGAATGAGCATCCAAAAATAGATCTATTTCCGTTGCCATATGGCAACTCACGGCGCTAATGGGTTAAAATGGCATGCGATCCAGACAAATGAATAAGTCTTGTATTGCCGAGGAGACCCGAATACGATTTGACCGTTAAAGATCGGAGCAATAGAATTATGCAAGACAAATTGTTATGGAACGACAACATCATCTTCGTCGGAACTCGTCTCGACGACTGGTGTTAAACACGTTAAAAACGCATCCCAAATCATTACGTGTTTGTTTTGTCTTGTTTCGAGCTGTTTGGAGCAAAATGTGCCGTACCCTTTCAGAGTGCGCCCGGCCTAAGGCCACCGGCCGACGAAAAAGGCCCCGAACTAACAGGCGGCGGCGGCGGCGGCGGCGACGGTGACTTTCACGAGCGTCTCGAATCGATTATGATAATATGGAATCGTGTAAACCACGTGTGTACACACCTATACCCATAATATATATGAAACTCTGTGTAAATAGAGATTTTAATAGGTATGGCAACCAACGTGTGTGTATATGTAATATAATATATTATGTGGGAATATATTTTGGCATTGGCGTGACTAAAATATTAGCGATACTCGATTTCGCCAGACGCCGAGATATTACACCTCGACAGGTCGCACGTGTTTAATTGATCGAAAATCCACGTTCTAAGACTTCGCCGTCGCACATTAATCAAGATTTAGGTTATATATATATATATATATATATATATGTAAGATACGCATATATATATATAATAGATTTATGATCAATATCCTAGAATATATTATTTATGTAATACATATATAGGGCGGACGACGGTATTTAAATAAATCTCTGGTTTCTCGGGCCTCCCGGATCGCTTAACTGTATAAACGGCGTATAATGTACGAGTATATTAGCAACATCATATTATACAGTATATTATAGTGCAGTGACATATACAATTTTGGGGAAATAAATTATTGGCCATTGTGTGTATTTGGGAAAAATTGCCCAGCGAATAATGTGTGAAAATCGGTTCGTTCGTGCAACGCGATTTCCAGCAGGAATTCTGTTCCGAAAATTGTTCCACCACCAACTACATTCGAAAATTGTACATTCAATATTTATTTACCGTATTATGTTTTTGTGTTTGTTTTTCTCTGCCCCCCTCCCCCCGGTCGTACGTTTCCCACATTAGGGGAGACCCGCGTAAAATTATACTTTTGTCATCTTTAAAGTTTAATTTTCCTTCTGTTCGACTTTATAAACGCATAGAAAATACAGCTCTATAGCATAATTATTATAATAATAGGCACTCGCATAATATAAGGTTCTTAGCACTCTTATAGTATATCCCGCAGTATATTATCATTCCACTAATCGCTTTTAAATGTTAATGTACAGTTTTTAATGTACGACCTTTTGCACCTATTGCCCACCAAATCTACGTCACTGGTGTATTATTATTAAAATCGCGCAATACAGTATAGATATACTCGTATATTACATGAATTACTGTAAAGAAAAGAAAATACGAATGGAAAGATGCGTCCATATAGACTTAAGATATATTTTATAGCGTTATGTTATTATTATTGTATTAACTTTTTTAAACAATGATAAATCATATTATCGTTCGAAAAACCGAGGTTAATACTAATATGCTTACGTAATTTTTCAAATTTCAAGTGCTTATAAAATATAAATAAATAGCGAATATAGCTTTCACAGATTTATAATATAAATATATATAACGGCATTTTCAAATCATATTAAATGTCACATTTTTGAATTTTAAATTTAGTTTTTAACACCCTCAAAGTGGTAATAGCCATAGAGCTCGTAGCAAGGTTCATCAGCGCTTCTGGAAAGTCAATAATTTTATACCTTTATATTGAGGATTTATGACCTTATTTTTGCTCATTATAATAATAATAATAAAAAAAAAAAAACCATTTGTTTTGGGATAAAATATACACAATAAAGTACATAGAATACTGAAGGTACTGTCCTGGGTTTTGAGCCCTAAACATTTCCACATCCTTGGCAATCGTCCATGTTGCATGCAATCTCTAACTACCGCACTGGTAAAATAGTAAAAAAAGTATAGATAATTACACAATATGTGTACCTATATAATACTTCAATATTATAACATTAATTATTACATGTCCTATTTGATATTATTTTATTTTATAAATGAATTATAACAAAAGTCGAATAGTTTTATTTCAAGATATTACAATACTAGTATAAGGTACTTTAAATAGTATATAGGCATAATAGGAATTATATTAAGGCATTATAGGCTTTTATATTATAAAGGTTGTCCCCAGACTATTTGCAATCATGTTATTTGATTAATGAGGTAATTAATAAGAACAAATAATTATATATCAGGAATTAAAAGCTGAAACTCTCTAAAAATAACTCTAAATTAAATAGTTTTAAAAATTTTAGATATATTATTTTCTGGTTAATTAACTTGTGTACAAAAGCTACATCATTAAAAAATAATCGGATTGCTATAATGGTTGTAAACCATTTTCCTTTGAAGCTATAACATCTTACGTCAAGAAAAATATATATACCTTGCTTAGTTTATAATAATTCTCAAAAACCGTCGTTTAATTTTCTTCAATTTATCAATCAAGTTTTTTTGCGTAGAATTGCATTTCCAAATAATAGAAAAAAATTGTAAAACCGTTTTGACTAGGAAACAGTGCTATATTTTAAAGTATTTTTACAATTTAATCACTAAAAATTACTCAAACTCTGAATTTTCACAATTCCACGTAAATACAGTTTAGGTTTAGCTAACCGGGCCTGTCGAAATTATAATATCCAATCCCCATTTCTAAACCTCGTTCGTTTTGAGTTTTTAACTTAAATAAAAAATAAATTACCTATATAATTGTTTTTAAATCAATACAGTTTTATCGTTTTACTAAACATATGTATATGTTATATACTTAAAACCACGTTTTTGTGTTATCCCGTACTATATACATAAATTCAGTGTTGGGTAAATTACGTTACTGGTTACAAAATTAAAAGGTAATTCGATTATTTTTCGGTTACCTAAATACAAAAGTAATAGAGTTACATTACTTTTTAATTAAAAAGTGGGTAACTAGTATTGCAATGACGTTAGTTTAACATTTTAAGTATGTAAAAATGAAAATAATAAAATAAAATGTTAAAAATATCTTTTTTTTTTTTTTAATAATAATCGGTTGAATATTTTGGAATATCATGCCTATTTCTACCTATTATACATTCATACAATCGTTAGTATATCTACTTTAAGTAGGTACGTAATTTTAGACGAATTTCTTAATTTTCTTTTTTATTTATAAAAATTTTACACGTTATTTTATAAAGTAACTTACAAATAATTAGCGTAGTTACTCTTGTGCTACTACAAAAATTTAATAACGAAGTTAGGTAAAAGTTACTTACTCGAAAAAGTAACTACGTTACAGTAACGACTGTCGTTCATTACGCCACTACCAACACTGCACATAACTGTATAACTACACCATCTTTATTTTAATACTTAAATTATTTATACATTTATATAGATTATAATATTATTTTATCTACTATCGATTCAAATTATCTATAAGTATTTACTTGTTTTAAATATTAAAAATATATTGTGTAGTTTTTTTTAAACAAAAGTTAAATTACGTAAATTTAAACATCATACTATTTATTTATTTTAATTTTAAATCGGTAATGCCCAATTATATGATTAATATTTAATAGTACATTTTAACAATTGCTCATGATAAACATAGTAATAAATACAATAAAATGATAATGATAATATATAAATATTTAAAAAATCAGGACAGTTAATATTTCCAGATAAAAGCTTATATAAAAATTATAGGTCTAAACGTACTCGACGCTGTTCTAATGTTTCAAAATTAAGGATAGACAGAAGTGGAGCATACGAAGAGTGAGGACGGTGAGGTTCTCTGGGAATGGAAAATTTAGATGAAAGGGAACTTAAACATTTTTGTTAAACCTTTTCCAATTTGGATTTATGACCTGATTGATATCAATTCTATATTATAACTGATCCATATTCACAGATAGAACGAACCAAAGAGCAGTATAAAGATTTTAGAGTATATTTATCGGTAAAATTGGCAAAATTTTGAATAAGAAAATCTAAAATTTTGTGTAACCTATTTACAATATTATTAATGTAACAATCGAATTTAAGTTTTAGATCAAATAAAATACCAAATTCTTTAATAGGTCTGATAGACCGAGAAAGTAATTCACCATTGATATAATAATTAAAATTTGAGACCAATCTGCCTCTAGAAAAAATCATTATCTGAAATTTATTAATATTAAATATTATATAATTGTTTGTGCATCACATCAAGTTGAAGCAAATCAGTATCTATTTAAGAATTAACTTTACGAAATATTTTGATATTATCTATAGTATTTTTATTATATATAATTTAGGGTGCCACTTATTTTTCAAATATCAGAATTCCTCTGAGGACTGGCATTTTTTAAATTTTATTTAGTCTAAAACTAAACCCTATTAAGTTTCAGTCCAATGAAATAAAGTTAACACGTGTCGACTGGAGTCCCAATTATGAACTTTCACAAAAAAAATAAATAATACGTTTTTTGGTAATTATTGCTTAAATTGTTAGATATATGAAAAATAATTTAAAATTAAAAATATTTTTCATAATTAGGTCTATAAAAATGGTTCTTTATATATTTTCTTTATAAATCTTAGTTACAAAGTTATATGCTAAAAACCTAAAAAACTTTGTTAAAGACAGATTTCATTTATCATACTCACTTTTTGTATTAAACACACATTCGGAACAGACACGCATTTTCCTTGAATTTGTTTTTTTAGCTTATATAATAAATTAATAATAAAAAACTTGTGTAATATCAATGTTTTATTTCTTATATAAAATGTTTAAATTAATATTTTTAAATCTATTTATTATTTAATTTTACAGATACTTATGTAGAAACATATCATAATACCTATACGTGCGAGGTATCAAATGGAAATAATTTCGTATATATTTTTCAATAGATTATCTAATGGTTGGAGAAATTAATTTATAAATCTGTTAATATATCTTTCATACTTTAGAAAGAATTTTATTTGCACCAGATTATCAATGTAAAAATTAAGTTGATATCATAATATTAAAAGTTTATGATATGGTCAGGCATTAAATTAAATTAAATCTCTTACATAGACATACAGGTATTACAGTATATGAAGGAGATTTATCAATGATTACGTTTCTTAGTCTATATTTACAAAAATAGATTCTAAATTGATTAATATGATGTGCTATATATATTTAAAATCAAATGTACCTACCTATTGAAAAATACGTATAATTATTTATATACTCGTATATAGTTATATTTATATTATTTAAAAGTATATATTATAGAAACATGTTTTTAAAATTAAATTTAAATGTAAATACCTAACACCTATGAATTTATAAAATAAAAACAAAACGAGTATATTATACTTTAAGTTATTGATACAAAATGGTAGGTAGGTATGCTATTTTAAATTAAATTGTATATTATTCTACGGATACCTTAAACAGAAATTCCAGTCGCATTTAGAATATAAATATAATATTCGTACTATTTGGATTCAAAAGTTGAATTAAAAAAAAAAAAAAAAAAAAAAAAAAAAAAAATTACATGTTGGAGGTGGTAATAGCTATATTTTGAGGACTATACGAAATCTTAAATATGCATTATGAAATATAAATCTATAATATTCATAATTTCATTAAAAAATGTGTTTTGTACCCTTTAATATATAAATATTCTAATAATACTATTTTATCATAAGAATAATATTTTGTCTTTCAATAAATAATTTATGTTATAAAATAAACAAACTATTTTTTAAATAAAATGTTTTATCAAATATTTCTACAATGAGTGCATTATTACGCCACTGGATTCGTGATCTTTAATTAATAGTTTCGTGCCATAGAATAGATTATAGAAGATATGGATACTTGGATATAAAATATAAACATATCAAAAAATGAGCTCGGTATAACATAACTATCAGGTACTGAAAAAAAAAAATTTTAACTTTATGACGTCATAATACATATTATTTTAGTATTATATAACACCAAAATTAGAAATAATAAATCATTATAATTTGTTTGTTATTTTTCCTATTTATAAAAAATTCTCCGTTATAAATGGTAGTTTTCCTCTACGCATAACCTGCGCCATTTGCTGTCTCCATCTAAACAACTGATAAAATATGAAATTCACGTTCAACATTATAATACACAATATCGCCATTTCTAATAAATTATTTATATGTTGTAGAAAAGTATTTTTTTTTTCATGAAATTTTAATTTTAAAGAAAATTGTTATCGAAATTTAAAAATAATTATAATTATAAATTAAAATATAAATAATATTTCTTGACAAAATTAAAAAAAAAAAAAAAAAATATAGATTATCTCGTTTATATAAATTTGGTAATAGGTCAATTTACTCTAATATTAGAAATAACGAAGTTGTGATAAGAATGCTGGACGTAAATGTCGTAAAGCACGGGCCACACTAGGCTGGTTGCCAGCTGCGAATTCAGTAGCCATTACTGTCATCCGTCGATCAGCATCCAGACACCAAAATAATATTACTCTAATATCTTATAATAATGTTTAATATTTAATTTCAATATGTTCATATTTGATTCATTGAATATTATGCTGAAATGTTATATTATTCTCACATCATTAATTATCCACTTTTCAATATTTGTATATTAATTACTAATATTAATTTATTAATATTTATTAAATATATATAAAGCATGTAGTCCATTATTTTCATATTTTCATTTGTGAGGGATATCATTATCTGGCGGATGGCACACGATGGAATCGCGCCGTAAATTTTGCAAAATAAATCAATTTTTCTGACCGGGGTTCGAACTGCCTACCAATAATCATCAAAGATAGACACATTACCAACCGAGCTCCTATCTACTGATGAATATTTAATGCAATCTCGGGTATTTGAACGAGACAATCTGTATGTATAATAATATACAGGTAGGTACTTACCTTTAACTTTATTTATATCAAAGTCCTAACTGACCAAGTAACGCTCCAGTGACACAAACGTAGTCAGAATTATGGTACATAATGCTCGAGTAATGATATACGAATACAGGCACGGCAAAGGAGGGGACAATTTTTGAATCGCTGCATCGCATTCAATAACAGTAAAAACAGGCTCGGACCGGTGTCTAAATGTGTTGTGAACTAAGGTCTATATAATATAGCATACTAAAAGGCACTTTTTTCGGTAGTCCAAAATCGAATATTGGATTGCTCATAACTCAAGGGGAATCCTCTGTACATTGGTATGCTATTAGGTGGGTAGAGGAGAGACATAGTCCTCTTTAGAGAATACCAAAAAAAGTGAATTTTAGTATGTTATATATATATATACCGGAGTACTCGTATATAATGCACTTTGACATCAGTCCGAGTCCGATCCTATGGGCACCCTTGCCCATAGCTAGTTTTGCCCAAAAGGTCAAATGTAAATAGATCGATTTGTTATTTTTCAGATCATAATATGTAGCTCTTTGGATATGCCGAAAAAGTTAGACCTGGGAAGTATAGAAAAAGTACCTCCCGGGAGCTGCCTATTATGAGCTGAATAATAATAAATTGATCGGACTGTTTCGAGGAGTTCCCGGGGAGGTCAGAGATAGTGTCCGGCATTCGCCGGAACCATTTGCCATGACCGAAACGGAAACGGTCTGTGCTGTTACAATACAATAGATTACACGTTTATTTTTTCGATAAACGCTTAAGAAAAAACTATGAAAAAATTTGCATAAAAATCGGTAAACACGATTGTGGTAAAATTCTTTATAGCTCCGAAAATATTGATGTTAGAGACATGCAATTTTCACCACAAACGTATATACGTAAAAAATTAATAAAATAACATTTTTGAAAATTTATACTTTGTAGACTATATTTATATATATATTCAAATTTAAGACATTTAATTCATAATGGGCTTAATTTTACTTTTTAAGACTTAAAAGTCGAATGAATACAGTATTAAAATTACGTTATTCTAGTTACTCATAAAAAAATTTTAAAATCAGTAGGTACAATATTTTTTAATAAAGTGATTTAATTTTTACAAAAATAAGTATTAATTTGGTATGAAATGTGTTCGAATTTTGGGGAAATAATAGATCTATAAATTTTTAATTTTCACTAAAAACGTATATAAAGACATTATGAAGGCAAAACATTTTTGAAAACATTTACCCATTTTTGGGCTACTAATAGCAATTTGTAATTTTGAGTCATTTAATTCATAATAGGTAGGTATAACTTTTTTACTTTACAGGAAAATTTGATTTTTTTAAATATGTATATTTTGGTCAAATAAATAATAGTGAAGTCAGAATTTGGCGGTCGGACTTGATTTTAAATAATATAAAGTAAAAATTGCATGATTTTATCCTATTCGTTTAAGGGGTAAGTGGTCCAAGTAGTCTAGTGGGAGCTGACGGTGTTGTCACGCGCGGGGTCCTCGGTTCGAATCCCTTTACATCCAAATAGTTTGTTGCACTTTTTTCAACTTTTATTGTTCATTATATTATATAATATTATCATATATATATTATTAGTATGATCTGCAGTAATTGTCAAGTATATCCACCGAGGCTTCGCTCAGAATCGATTTTTTTAAAGAAATTATTTATCATGGCTTTCAATAATTCAATATATCCTCCATGTATCCTACCCAACGATTGAAGTGCTTCCACCCCTACTGACCGGATTTTTAAAATGGCAAATAAACGACTAATTTCACGTAAAAAATAAAATTTTTATTACGAACATAAAGTTATATCACATAAATAATTATCTCAAGTACATTTATTAAGTTATTTGATTTTATATATTTATTTATATATATAAACTAAAATCATTCACAAATATTAAAATACTTTTAAATTATTAATATCATTTTAATATTTTTGAATGATTTAAATTTTAATATTATAAAAAAAAAAAAATAAAAACATAATGACAACATTTTAAATATAATATATTAATATTTTAATCTCCATAAAATATTATTTTATCATGAAAGTTATAATATTTGAATTAAAATCAAGTTTTAATATTATAATAATATAAATGTTATAAAATTGCTGTTTGGGATGGTGTGACCACAAAATTCGTCAGCGGCTGTCGATGTTGGACGAGTTCAACTTTTGGTAGCAAGCAATGGCGACTAATTGATCACGTGACCGCTATTAGCAGCCAGTACCTACCATGTGGTCTTTTGTTTTTTGTTATAATTGTTATATATAAATTTGTTGCAATGAATGATTTAAAGTGGTATGGGAAAGAAATTATTTAGTTTTTAAATATATTTCGAAATTATCCATATTTGAGGGATGTTACGGGGTAAAATTATTTGAAACAGAATATGTAAGAGAAATCATACAATAAACTTTTTAAGCTGGTAAGCAGACCAGTGTGACTCGTACTTAAATCAACGTGTAAATACGTGTGCTATGTTCTCTTAAAAAAATTACTTAGAAAATTAAAAGATTATTTCTGGAAAGTACCATATAAAACGAATTTGCTATCAAGAATCTCTTTACTCCAAAACTCCTACTCGACTCCTATTCGAAAAGTTGTTCAATTAAAATCATCAAAATATAAATTTAATAGATTCTTCACTCCGTTCAACTAAAAGTTGAATATTATAATATTCAACTTTTATCAATTTTGAGCATTATAATACTTTTAATCTAGGTTTTGTTTGTATATAAAGTAGGTATCTAAATTATGTTAAATATTTATAAAAGTATAAATTTATATAATAATAATAATTATTGCTATAAAAATACTTATTTATTATTATTTTATCGCTATTATTTATTTTGGATTATTTATAATTACACTTAATTTTTTACAACGATGTTAATATATTAAAATATAATAATTTCACTTTTTAGCGATTTATAGTATAAATATGTTGTTCATCATACGATATGTATCAATTAAAGGAAACAAGAGAAAAAATATTATAAGCTTTATGATTTAAGGTTATATTTTTTTGTTTTACATTGTGCGTATATGTATAAATAGACTAACGAAATAATTAGATAACTGTATAGATATTACATATGATATAAATGTATGACGTAATTTCAAAGCTGATAAAAATGGTTGATTCAAATCCCAAGGGAGATTTGTCGAATGAAAAATAAACACGATTAGTATAAATTGGCAAAATAAGCACAACTAAAGTAGATATACAATGATTATACCGCGATTTAAAAATTATTCACAATAAAAATTGAGTAACGGTTTATGCTTTGTACGTGTATAAACATTTTTAATGGTTGTAATGGTAATATTTATAATTTCTTATAGGTATAGTCGAAAAAAAATATATAGTGTTACGCAGTGTAATAATAATTTTTAATCCGATCGAAAAGAATAGCTTATATTTTTGCATTTTACTAGATATACAGAACAGTAGAAGTTCCTACATTAGAGTTTATTATAATAGGTATCGTATTTTTTATTGGTCATATGTATTTTTTTATTTTTATTTTTTTCGGTAAATATATAAACATTAAAATAAAATATATATCTTAACATGTTTTAATAAGTTAATGTTTATATTATATTATAGTATACTTATTTTATCTTTTAACTTTCGAATTTTGTTTGCGGTACCTTTAATCATTTTACTTACATTAAAAAAGTAATTTTAAATAAATTTGATTATGATAATTCACCCACCCTTTCCGTGCCCCTGAGGGGTTAAAAATAGCCAAATCGGGTGTTTTATGGCGTTTTGAACTTAGATAGAAGAATATATCACATAGCATAAAAATTTATATAGAACGTTAATAAATTGTATGATGTAAAATAGTAAACGTGTTTTCTATAGAGAATATTGAAATAAAATTTCTTATAATTCTACTATTTTTCAAGAAAAACAATAAACTCTAGATTATTCTAAAGCAGACGAAAAAAGGATTTTTTTTTATTTCATAATTTTCTTTCATTTGCCAATATTTTAACGAATACCTAATATAATTTAATAATTAACAAATTTAAAAGTAATTATTATTAAAACACACTAATTAAAATTTATATGTATATAATATTTTATATACCTACTTATACGCTTATAAAAATCATTTTTTTTATTATCAAACATATATATATATATATTATACCATTATTATTAACTACGTCTTAAGAGTCTTAAATTTTTATTGTGCATTTACATATTATACACATTAAATAGATATCGATATTATATGTATTTAAATGTTTTATGTGCGTAAAAATAAACTATTATTACATACGGTCAGATACAGCACAGCAATACATAAACAATAATATATTTTTTTACATATATTATATGCAATAATAATAACTATACTATTTTTAAGAATAATAACATTTTTTAAATTTTAACGTGCTAACTTTAAAATTTTCTATATTTTATTTTATCAAGTAAATATTTAAAATTCGTGTTTACATGCATATCACGATATACCTAGCAACGAAGAAGTAGATACATATTTTTGTTATTTTTAACAAATATTTTTTAACTATTATATAATACAGGTATCGTTTATTTTCTTCTCTTTTTTTTTCTTGACGAAGACGGTAGTAACTCAGTTATTGAGGATATGAAGGATTTCATATGTACTATGTACGTATGTCAAATAAAACATGAAGTCCGAATTTTGGATTTACTGACAAACTCGAACGTTAAAATATTAAATAAAAAGTGAAATGCAGAGTTATAATTTAACTTTAAAATTTACTGACTGAAATGTTGTAAAAACTGAGTTACATCTTTATTCGTCGGGGACGTCAAAATCATACAACTTCCAAGAATGTTTGAAACTGATTGCTGTGCTGTATATGTATTTCAACGCGTGTTTAAACACGAGAATTCACAAAACAAATGTAGGTATTTGTGTTTGAATGTGCGTGATTATTTCAGTGTAAATATCTGAGAGCCTCGAAGTACTCAAACTAGGATTTGTTTGGGTAAATTCACGAATACGGTTACGTTGGCACAATATGTGTTATATGAGTTAAAAATAGTGGCCTAAAACACAATATCGCAATATTTTTGGTTTTGGTTTCAACATTCTGAACCGGATATTTAAATTCATTGTTTTGGTTAACGATTTCGCACTATATAATATGTAAAACCCACGATTGTAATCGTATTTTCAAAAACTGGGTCCAAGCCATGGATGTTATATAATATAAAAAAATGAATAGGGTCTACTTACCCATGCAACCATATTAAATCTGTTTGAGACTAGACTAGAAATCGATATTGTTCGTATATAATAAATTATACGAGTAGGTAAGTAATACGTTCTTCGGATGTTCTGAAATTAAATTTGAGAGGTAGTTTGCTCGGTATTCCTGTATGTACCCGGTGCACACATGTATATATCCTTTTGTTTGATTGTCTCTAATAGTGCAGTATTTACATTTAATCGTTAAAATAAACTTAGAGTTTGTTGTCGGTAAGTCGGTCACCTACAGATGTTTTTCCAGGATCGTACAGAACTTATTATAAAATTGCATGAAATAATTTGGCATTTTTAAAAGAAACTGAAAGGAATACTCACTCACCAGTCACCATATATAGTTATATTATATAACATTACTCTGTCATATTTTTCACTGCACACCAACCCTTGTGTAATACAATATTGCGCTACTCAAAACATGTCATGTCAAGTGCACGGTGGTGTTTACTATCCACTACCTGCTGGGGGTTTCATGTTTGTCTTCTGACTCCCTATGATGGATTGAGTAATAAATACTGACAATAATGTACAGAAGGAAATACGAACACGAAATATAGAGTACTAGTGTACCTACCTACACAGTACACATACAAATATTTTCATATAGATTGTGTGGCAAACAAATTGATAGCGATTGATTATTTTATACTAGAAAAATAACCATTGTATGTACAGCACATAAGTTTATTAGTATTTTAAAAAGCGTGTTTTTATACAAATCGAATGATTTATTTTAATTAGATCTTTACTAATAAAGGATCATTATTAAGGGAGTTATACAAAAAAAAGTTTCTTTAAACTACGAGTATAGACCATATTTGTGTCAAATATTTCTTTATATTTTTTCCATATAATATATTTTTTCCACTAATATAATATATTTAAGTTCATCAATTTCAAATTCTGAGTTTTATGTAAAGTGTACACAAGAATATTATTTTAATAAAATAATAAATTGCTGCTAGTTATGTTTGTTACCTTGGATTTTCGGTTTTATATATTGCATAGACAAAAAAAAAAAAAGTTTTTCGTTAACTCCGTCGTCCGCCCATCCCTGAGTAACCATTACGGTATAAAAGTCCGGTCTAATAAGGGGTGGAAATATTACACTACCGGATGTCATTAGGGATGAATGCACTTAGCTTATAGGATAGAAAACTTTTTGTGGATATATTGAATTTGAAATGAATCTAAATCTAAAATCAAAAAACATTTCGTTCGTTGGGTAGGATACTTGTAATGAATATTGAATTTTAAAGAAATGACAAATCATTACTTTCGATAAAATAATTCTGAGCGAAGCTTCGGTGTATGTAACATAAATATTATTATTGAAATTTATGTGGCTAATAAAAATACGACGACAATATATATATATATATATAGTGCTATAGTAAATATTTGGTGTAAATTTCAAGTTTCTGTTATTTTAGTTTTCCAATTAATAATAATTTTTTAACTTTTTTGGTAGTTATATATCTTATATAATACCTGATATAATTTATATAGGTAATCAGTAACCATGACTAGTTTATTTGTTATTTTCTAATTTATAACAACTTTTCGTAATATTTCCCTTAGAAAATCAAAAAATGAGCTTTATAAAGTACCAAGTAGTGAAGTAGAACAAATACCTCTAACCAGAAAACTCTTACTTAA
Source organism: Pemphigus obesinymphae (assembly GCA_025469235.1). Classification (NCBI taxonomy): domain Eukaryota; kingdom Metazoa; phylum Arthropoda; class Insecta; order Hemiptera; family Aphididae; genus Pemphigus; species Pemphigus obesinymphae. The sequence goes on from JAIPRL010004318.1 coordinate 15,189, forward strand.
ACTCCGTAAAAGTCTATTATTATAAAAAAAAAAAAAAAAAAAAATATATATATATAAAAATAAAATAAAAAAAACACATCATTATTGTAAAATACATTCCTTGCTACTCTCAGAACCTAAAATTAGTTATAAATATAACAAATAAAAATACGTTTTTTTTAAAAATTCTGAGTGAAAGCCACAAATGTTGAACTAAATTAAACTAACACTAATATTAGTTTCTATATAGGAACAGATTATTATTTAGCACAAAGGGTTATGGTTAAAATAATTTAAATAAAATACCCTGTGATTTTTTTATTTTAGATTCAGAGCGAGGAAATTATTGGTTTTACAATATTTATTTATTTTTCTATTGAAATAAAAATGTTTTAATTAAAACGTGTATTTGTTAGCCGCCGGTTGCAAATTTGATCAAGTAGGTACCACCTACATTTAAGATGTAAATTTTTTGAATTGAAACATGACATATTCAAAGAGATTATATTTTACTATTATACCTATATATGTTTCGTAACGAGACTGACAGTAATTCATATAGTAATACTGTTGAATACAAAAAATCAAAAAGCTATATTATTTTATACTTAGTATTATATTATAATAATATTATCATTTTATTATTTTAATTTTAATAGTTAAATGTAAAAATATAGTTGTAAACTAAATGAAATATGTAGTGTTAAGATGAGTTAAGATAGTTTATGATGAGAATATACAATAATAATAAAAAAAAGCCGGTCAGTAGGGGTTGGAAGCACTTCGCTCATTGGGTAGGGACACATGGTGGATATATTGAATTTGAAAGCAATGATACATTTTCTAAACATTTCTTTAAAAAAAACACGATTTTGTGCCTAAGCCTTGGTGGACATACTTGACAATTACTACAGATCATATTCATAATATATATTTTATAATAAAATGAACAAAAAAGTTGAAAACTGCAACATATTATTTGGATGTAAAGGTAAATTCGAACCAAGGACTCCGGGCATGAGAACACCGTCAGCTCGCATTAGACTACGTAGACCACTAAACCTCAAACGAATATGATATAATTGTTAAATTTTAATTTGACAACTTGAAAACTAAACCCAACCGCCAAATTCTGATTTCACCACTATTTTATGACCAAAAAATACATATTAAAAAAAAAAATGCCAAAAATCGAATTTTCCTATAAAGTAGAAAAGTTTTCTATATTATGAATTAAATTACTCAAAATTGAAAATTGCTATTAATAGCCCAAAATAGGTAAAAATTTAAAAATATTTTTTTGCCTTCATAATGTCTTTACATACAATTTTTAAATTTCAAATTTATAGATCTATTTCCCCAAAATTCGAACACATTTCATACCAAAATAATACATATTTTTGGAAAAATGAAATCGCTATCAAAAAATTTTGTATTTACTGATTTTAAAAATTTTTTGCATGTAGTTAGAATGGCATATTTTTTACAATGTATTCAATTTTCAGGTCTTAAAAACTAAAATAAATTCTATTATGAATTAAATGTGTTAATGAATATTGCTATAAACTGCATAAAAATGAGTAGGTACAAATTTTCGAAAATTTTTTGTATTGATATTTTACCTTTATACGTTTGTGGTGAAAATTACATGTCTCTAGTATCAATATTTTTGGAGTTATAAAAAATTTTATCACAATCGTGTTTTCCAATTTTTATGATAATTGGTTGATATTTTTTACTTACTTTTCTCTCTTTTTTTTTTTAAATTAAAAAAAAAAAAAATCGAAAAATGACCTGTTTAAAGTACTAATTAGATGAAATTTGCTACCAGAAAGTAGTACTGTATGTAATGATTGGAGCATTTCTTCTTATAGATTTTTTGGATACAGATATAAAAAAAAAAAAATACACCATTGTTAAACCAATATATTCCTCGCTTCGCTCAGAGTCTAAAATAAATCAAATATAATAATTTAAAATTGAATAATGATAGTTAGGAAAATTGTATTATCATAAAATATTATTTATTCACTAAGAATAAAGATAAAGGATAAACGGGTCTCTAAGAATTTGATTGTCAAACAGAGTGAGTAAACAATAACATTGTCTGTCAAAAAACTTTTTCAAATATAATTATAGAAAAGTTTAGTACGTTTGCAGTCATGCAAAATATATCTGGGATACAACACAAGTGCAAAATGATAAACGTTAGTGAACAATTAACATTTTATCATTACATTATAGTGGATCATTTTTATGTATACATTTATCAGTTACTATTTTAAAAACAATTTTTCGAAATTAAAAAGAAACTTTTATTAAAAGAATTTTAGGAATGTTAATGAAAAAAAAATTACTCATAAATTTAGTTTTATATGCCCTTAGAGTAGTGGAATCCATGAATTGTCAACACCTTATTCTGTTGAGTATAAATCTGCGCAATTGAAGTCGATGAGCTTATATGTAAAACACGTAATGTAATATAATTTAATGATACGAGTACGTTAAAAAGTATACAATAATAACTAGTAATTATTTATTAATGTCATTAAAATGTGGAAACACAACTAAAAATTGCTTGAAAATGTAAAAACAAAAAATAATAATAAAAAAATTTAATAACAAATAAGTAAATAATAAATAAATATTTCCAAATGAATAAAAATAATATAAATAATAATAATAGCAAAATGTTGCCAAATGTGTTTATAATTTTTAAGAAATAGGATTTAATTCATTTAAAATATAGCTATATACAATTAAAAACTGTGCATATTCTAAAATATTCTCGAAAGGCCAAAATAGAAATTTAAATATTTGAACTCAAATCAGATGTTGTTTTGTTGTTTTCATGAAATAAACTACATACGATAGTATATTTGTAAGTAGAAACAAACTTTCTGCAAATCCAAAACTCTCATGATTATACTCGTAGACGTTATACGGTTATACTGTTATATTAGTATTCATATACCAACGTGTGTTATAAAAATATTACTCGTGTATTGGATAATATATATTTTGAAACAAAATTCTCTAAGTCCATCGTCTTTCCCGGAACCACGTCTGTATTATACACTATCTGGACGTCTGGTTCAAAGAATACCGTATTACATATTTCTCTACGCTCCCAAGTGATTTTGCAGTCGTCTAAAGAGAACGCGAAGAAATTCCCTTATTTTTATAAATATCAAAAAGAAAAACCTTGCTTTGAGTTCATAAAATCAACGACCAGAGCTATAACAAGATTTGATAAGGCCCTTGGCAAGGAACCGAATTTCTGCCCCTAAATTGATAATAAGGAAAAAAAGGCATCAATTTTTTGAAGTTGTGCCCCCATTCCTTAAAAATCTAGTTAATAAACAAAAAAAGAAAGTCATCATACTTACTTTCACAAGATTTTCACCGTCGAATTTTCGCCTCCCAATCTTAGAAATTTAGGGATAGATATTACTGAATTTCGATTTTTGCACTCCCTTTTTCTGTTGCGCCTTTTTTGGGCCAGTTTCGGCAAGCTACGGCTCTGTCAACGACATCGAGTCTTCACTATTGTAGTTTTATTATCGTATAGTGATTATATCTTAATTTTATTACATATCATAAAGTTCTGCGTATGGTTGGTTTAATTCGTTGTAATGCTTTTAATTTTAATCAAGTTTCTTGTTTACTGAAATCCTATCGGTCTGATATATCACATCTACCACATTACTGCGAAAACCAAGAAATGAAAACTTTAAAATCATAATATTCCATTTCGAGATCCGAGGAAAGTGTATAACTAATTTTGTGAATCCCTTAATGGTAAATGAAATAAATATAGAAAGGAATGAGAAAATAGACACTATAGGTATTGAAAATGTTAATATAATCACTGGAAAGTAATAAAATTGTTTAAACTTTTAGTTAAAGATGATATTACGACTAATTAAAATGGATATATAGCTATAATAATTAATAGGTTACAGTGTTTTACAGTTGAAGTTTGAAAAGAAATATGCTACTGCAGTATACTGTATAGGTATACTAATTTTAGAGCTTGAAAACATTTTTAAAAATTTTGTTTTCGTTTACATTTATTGCTAAGTTAATTATCGTTTTTGTTTACATTTAATTTCGTTTTTCAATTTTTGGTTTTCGTTCAATTCTGTACCTATATAAACTAATATTAAAACTATACATAAAATTAAAAAAAAAAAAAAAATGAAAATTTTAGATATAATGAAATACGTATGGAACAGAAAGGTTCTGGACTTTAAAAAATACTTGATATGGAATTTATAGAATTGATAGAAAAGAGAATAAATAAATTATTAAACTAGTTACTATAATTTTACTGCAAAATGTTAGTTAAAATGTATCAAATTATATTTGATTCCTTGTTTTAAACCAGTGAATAAGTTATATGACTATTTAAAATGAAATATTATTATGCTTTTTTTGTTACTCAACTGAGTGAATGCTTAATTGTATAAAATTAAATATAAAAAGCTAGGAAAGTTGAGTGTGAACAGGTAATTTAACTGATTTAAGTGAATCATTAATTTGGTCCCTTAAAAAATTGTGTTATAAGTATTATTATGATATAAGTATATTATTAAGTATTTAGAATTAAAAATTATTTACATTTGAAAAACTATCTGAGCAGAATTCGATTTATCCTATAGAGAATATTGAATCAGCTGCAGGCATTTTTAATACGCGTTGATTGTTATTATAGCATAATTTGTTTTTTAGATTTTTAGTAAGAAAATGATTGAATTTTTTATCTTATTACCTACCAAGTGAAATACAATATAGCCAGAATTCCCCCTTTTCAAGACCACTCCAATGAAGATTGGTTCATATTAAAGTATTTAACAATCACAAAATATGTTTTCATACTTTAATCAGTTTTTTTTTTAGTTTATTTAGGGCTGGGGATTGCTTACAGTAAGGGCTAGTTTCTCATTAGTGGACATATTCTGATTTATTAACTGCCTCAAAACTAATTGAATTACTATTGCACAAAAAATGAAAACCAAATAATTGTTATTTTAATCGAAAAGATTTATTAAATGTATAAAACCGTGTTTACATTAAGTGGAAAAATAAAAACAGAAACGACGGCAATTTGTCGTTTATTTGTGACAAACGTAAAGGTAAACTGCAATATATTTCAAATACCTATTCTATTTACACTGAGAGCAATAAAATAGCAACTCAATTTCCGATAAAAGCAAGTTTTTGTTTAGGTATATATTTTCCAAGATATCGTTCATATTTAACTGTGAAAATAAACTACATGATTTCAAAAATATAATTTTTTACTTTAAACTGATTTGTTTAAATTAAAAACTCTTTGTAAGTACGAGTATATATTTAAAATTGAATCATATTATCAAAGTGAATAGATAAATAATTATTATTTTATTTAACTACCTATATAATTTTTTTATTAACCAGCTGTTATACTGGTGTTTTATATATGCACTAAATAATATTTATAATTTAACATTTATATTAAAATGTTTAAAAGTAATATTTCTGAAAATAGACAATACAAGTACGTCTTTGCACTAAGAACACAAAGATATTTTAATTTTGTTTCTGATTTTTCGCCGTTTTTTCTGCCTTTTTAGCGTAAACTAAAACTGTTATTTATTTTATCGAGTAAATATCGCAATAGAATGCATTTATTTTACTTTTTAAAAAAAAAGAACATTTTATAAATGTATTTTAATTAAAACAATAATTAAGTTTAGTACCCATTTAATAGTTGTTTACGATTTTTTTAATGTAAAAAACTGTATTCAGAACTAATATAAAGGAAAAAGTATAATCAGCTATAATGATTATATTACAATATACCAAATAAATTAACCAATGAACCAAAATATAAAAAGATTGAGTGTTCAGTAAAAATTATGTAGATAGTATAATATTAAATATTATGAATTATGATGTATCGATTTATGTATATATTATTATGTACATATCATTAAATACATCATTTTTTGTTATACCTATAAGTATACATTTATCGAATAATAATTTTTGTACAACGTTTTTAAAACTATTTCTGAGTAAGTAAGTATTCATAAAAAAAATGCTCATCAAGTTTTACGTCATATATTATATTATATACGCACTTCCAATTACTTACAATATTAGTATAAAACAGGGTAATTTATTCGGCGCAGGTTTCCAATATTGTATGAGATAATGAAATAATGAATCACTCTTTAATTCACTTGAACCCGTGCCGTTACTTATCTGTTATACACAAAGTTTTTTAAGTAAGTACATATACAATAGTGCGACAACTTTATTATAGAGAAGAGTTGAAATATCAAAAACAATTACCTTTATGTTGGGATCAATAATCCAATATAGTTTTAAAAATTGTAATATAAAATCTACAATTAAAATCGTTAGGTACCTAAGTAAACATTTAAAATAACGTTAATCGTCATGAAAAAAAGAGTGATAAAAAATGTTATTATTCATTATTATTTCTTTTAGCAAAAGAAAACGTTAATAAAACCATATAAATATCCATAAAATTGTTCATATTACATTACATTACACGCTAAATGTTATTACCTAATTGAAATTGGAATACTAACAATTTTTATAATTTAAAAAATGATAATTAGAGACTGAATTTATATGTAAAAACAATTAAAATATTCACATATTTAAACACAAAAAATATGCAAAATAATATTTACCCTTAGTTCTATATAGGTACAATAATTTCATATAATCTATTAAATATTTATAAAATTATGCAAAAATATGCAATTTTTATGAATTTTGACATAATTATGCAAAAATATGTAAAAGAAAATTTATTCTTAGAGTCTCTAACTTATGAAGCATCGAAATTTTCAATCAGAATTAATTTAAGTCAATTATAAAAAAAAATGCATTTGCATATAAATCCGGGCCCTAATAATTGTAATACTTAGAAAATTGTAATACAATAATATTTTAGTATTAATAAAATAAATATAACAGATACGATATAATTGAACACAATACATCATATTCAAATAAAATGGCCAACATGAATTCAAATAAATCGCCCATATTTTATTCAAAAACCCCGCGTATAAAAATCGATGTCTTCGGCTGATGATTATATTATAACGATAATATTAAATTTTAATTTATACTCGTACAATATCACTTTTCAATATGAAATTTCGTGTATCAGTCAGTAATATTTGATTCTAATATGCCACGTTTACAATACGACGTAGTAATCATCAGCTGCTTAAAAACAAATAAACAATCCTCTTCCCGTATACGAATTAGTGGGGACAGACGGCCGCTCCCGTCCAGGTTATATAAAGCATCGCAGCCACAACTTTTTACAACACATCACAGCAGTTTTTTTCTCGTTATTGAAAATTATACATATGCTCTGGCAAATTTAAGTTCAGTCGGCAAATAGTAGAGAAAGTTTCTTTTCTTTTTTTCTGATTCACTCACGTTTATGAAGTATTTTGGGATTTTAAGTCGGCAAACTACAAATTATTGGGATTGTAGTCGTTGTAGTCGGCAAAATGGGAAAAAACTCTTCTTTTTTTTTTTTTGCTTAATTCATGTTTTGAAGAGAAGTATTAATACATTTTTTTTTAATTTTCACCCCCCCCCCCACACCAAAAAAATTTTTCTTCGGGACGGGCCCTGCCTCGCCGTGTCATAGCGTGGGTATAAGAGCATCGTATTGTCTTTAAAGTACCGGGACCTAGACTCATGTATCTTTTTAGAGCATATCATAGCACGTATATATAATTAACGTATATATAAACGTAATATATATTTTGGTTTTTTTTTGTTAAAATATTACGTGTGGTGGCTCCATTTTCCTTCATCCTTTTTGGTGCATTGTTATCTATTCAAATGTCTGTATTATACTCTAAATTTGCATTTAATTTATTTTTCGAGTATATATATTTTATAAATTAACGAATCTCAATCTATTAATTTCGTTCTTTTATTTCACAGAAGGCGTTTTTGATTCAGATTTGAAACTCACTTATATGTCTTCAGATTAATTGCGCTCGGCAAATATTCGTTTACTTCTTGGGCCAAAAATTGTATATATCCGTTGCAACTCGCTGCAGCAAACACTGTAGTTGAAATAGACAAAAGAAGCATTTAATCCACTATTTACTCGTACTAGATTTTATGGAGGTAATACAGTCGATAGCGTGGTTGCATTCATCGAACCTACGAATCCCTTTATTTTATCTAATTCACGTGTTACATACAGAGTGATTTTTCGCATATCAATGCAGAACATCTAGAACTTCAAATCATAAGAGGTACGTGAACTTATATTCACCTCAAGCTTACCTTCCTATCTATTTCTATTATACAAAGTCATGGAATAATTGTAGGTAATAGGCGCGATATATAAAATAATAACACGCATCTCGGCATCCCATAGTTTCCTTAAAATATGTAATTTAATACGACGAGGCGCGTGTGCCCAACGGGGGAAAACAAATCTACATAATAAAAATCACTGTCCCTTTCTATAAAGACTCGTGTACGTACGCATAGGACATTTGTTCAAAACATCATGATATTTACTCTTCCTTTCACTTCCACCAAAATCATACCCCGGCTGTATATTATACCTATTAAATTATATCATATCACAATACTATTTTATTTCACCCCGTACTTTCCACCCTTCTCTTCTTTCGTTTCATGACATAATAATAATAAAACAAAAGTTTAAAAAACTTACTAATAGGTATTATTTCTCACCATGTAAGAAACTTGAGATTAGTTTAGTAACTTATACGAAATAATTACCACCAAAAACCATAATTACATAATACAAAGTTATATAATTTATAATATGTTGAAAGGTATAAAAATCTAAGCGATGTCATATATAATATGCAATATATAGGATATGTATCTACCTAATGATATAAATATAAATATTATAATATACATAAATATTTAAAATAAGGCAAATGTATTGTATAAAGCTTGTTATTACAGAATAAACTAAATATTGTATAGATGGTTTGCATTTTTAAACGCATTTTTATAGGGATTTTTATAAAATCAAATTTAAACACCTACTTTTTATGTTAACGTCACATAAACATATTATATTTTAATTAAGTTTTAATTGATGAAAAATATTTTATAAAGTAATACTTTTGCATGACAGCATTTTAAAGTTTTTAAATATTGCATAATATGGTGAGACGTAGTTGATCTTGCAGTGGGTGGTAGCGGTGCATTCCAACTAGTGCTGCATTTTGCAGAGTGTGCACTGTAATGCAATTTCAAAAAAATTCAATCATGTCGCAAAGAGTTTTTCTTATAAAATATTTTTACTAAAATTCATAAAAAGTCATTTTTACGTGTTGTTTGCGTAAAGGATATATAGAACGTAGGAGTTATCATTTTATTTTCCGAAGTACTGATTCTCTAATACTCTAAATTAAGATCTTATATTATAATACACATTTTTCAAATAATTTTAATGTCATATTATATATTATACTATTTCTTTATTATCTTTATTTTGAGAAATGTCTATAACATAGTATTATATTATATTTTTATATTATTTAATAATATTATATTTAAAGTCGCAGTTATTGCTAGAGTATTGGTAGTTTTTCTATGTGTGTAAAAAAACTACCGAAATACATCGAAAAATAAAACAGGAAATGTGTACAAAAAAATTTTCAAAAAAATCTATTTCGGTTATTTTTTTGTATTACGAAAATAATAATTGTAGGCATTTGTATTTTACACCAAATATTTATTGTAATATTGACGTAATGACTAATGTATAATATTCAACTGTGCATTTAACCTGAAAATCCAGTACAAAGTAGCCTAATCGTATATGTTATATCTACTCCATATAATTATACTTATTTAATGATTTATAATCGTTATTGCCACCATTTTTTTATAATATTAATATTGACTCACTTAATTCAAATTTGATTTTTATAAACGTTTTTATTTATTATTCTATTACAAAGATCAGTGTTGCATGAGTCTAGAATTACAGCGGATTTTCTAAACAAAGGAGATCATAAAATATTGTAATGGTCGAGAAATTCGATATTGTGATGATTATAAAGTAGTTTTAAATAATACAAGTTGGTTATCTTAGACGTATCATCTTTAAAAAGGTATCATTAAAGTGAAATGCCAAAATTACTTTCCGTCGCAACAAAAACGTTTTTTTTTACTGTTGGGTTATCAACATAGTAATTATCACTCGCTATTGTGTTTATTTTTTTATGTTGAAAACAAAATCTTGGTATTTTATTATGTTAAAGAAAATGAAACTAAAAAAAAAAAAATCTTAATTAAAATCAGGATAAAATGGGGCTTTATTTGTTATAGTTTATAAGTACCTATATATATTATATAGATATAAATACTATATAATTTAATAAAAAAAACAGTGTTATTTTAAAAAAATATTAATTTTTATTCTCCAGGAATTTGTTACAGTTATTCGAGCATAGATATATAGAAAATAGAAATATAGTGTCCAAAATTAAATATTTTTCATCATCGTTTTTTTTTCATTCTAGAATTTTACTCAAAATAAATATGCAACACATAATTATATAATTTATTATTTTATAAAATATCGATTTACCTAACGAGTAAAGAAATTTCGATTTGTTTAAATAATACCGCAAAATATCGAAAATAAATTTTCTTATTTGTTGAATTAGACTTAATAATTTAAACAAATACTATATTAATATCATAATATTAGTATTAAGTATCTATATCTATATCTATGTCTATATCTATATAATCAGTGAAGATTTGGCTTATTAATATGCATTTTCAACCGAGTAATGATTTTTAAAGTTTTAGTACATACCATTAAAAAAGTTACTTTCTTGAGTGCATATACAATACAGATTTAATTAATAGCAACATTTCTGAAGAAAAATTTTAAAAACTTCTTTATTAATTCTGAAATTTTTTAAAATTATACTTAAAAATAAAATGAATAATAGAAGAAATGAAAAATGTGTCCATGTTCTTCTTAATAATGAACGAAATATTAATAAGTTCCTTCACACAAAAAAAGATTTTCATTACTGATAGGTTTCAAAACCTTGAACCAAATCAACGAAACCAGTTTCATCGAACACATTTCTTCCAAGCACTAGATAAAATACATAAATATAATATTGAAATTAAATGAAAAATTGTGTAAAACTGTAGTAAGGCTAGCAATGTTGAATGCAATTGTGAACTGAGTGTAAATTATTGGATAAAAGACATGAGACGAAAATATAAGTGCCAGATATGGTCTGAGAATGATAAGTTGGATATATGAGGGTTACTATAAGTTAGGTAAAATTAGGAATCGATATACAATAGGTAGGTAGTTTGTGTAATATAAAAGAAAAGGAAAAGGGGTAAAAGGTGGAAGTGGTATATACCAGTATATATACTAATAGTATAGTAATAGTGGCATATATATATATACGTATATATATATATATATATATATGATATATAATAACTACATTTACGTTTTCGCGTCGGTAATATACAAAAAAAAGAATAATGTATTTAGTATTGACTTAGTTTATATATGCGTAGGTATATGCTGTGGATAGGTAAATGCAGGTGTGAGTTCGATGCTCGTCGTCAATAAGTTCAATATATTTTTTGTAGACTTTGTTATTTAATAAATATTTTATCACAATACACGATTGTAATTGTATAACAACTACGTTACAACTATTCACAAAGAGACAACAATCACTGGGTGTTCAAACACTAGAAATATCCAGCGCACGTTCATTACTTCGTGATGGAAGAAGATTTCAATGGTGACCAATCTAGATTTTAATGTCTCTATAGAGATTAAATGTACACAACAGTGTAACTCGTAAAAACTCATCGACTGAATATATAAGTTAACAAAAAAAAAAATAAAAAAAAATAGAAAATTAATTTAATGCAAACATGTTTTGACACACTGAATGTAGGCAAGAGAAGAAAAAGGCACGGTTCGCGCAAGCTCCAGTTTGAAGTGTAAGATTATCATTAGTGAACTAGTTCTGAGAAATATTATCTTTGACCAGTGCTCTTATCAACGTAGCTTGAGACTTGCGTGCACATAGATATACCTGACCCTAGTGCACACTCAAGGTGTGATTAGAGAAGAGTTACAAAATGGTCAAAACAAGCTCAAAGCTTTTTCCCTTTGTAACCAAATATATAAATATAAATATTAAATATAATAAAATATCGATTACGTAGAAGAATTGGCTGAATCCTAACATACACATATGTGTGTAATTTATATATAAAAAAATAAATAAAGACAATTTAGAACAACAAAGACCCAAGACAAATAAAACTTACCACGAGTACGGCCAGTGAAACGTATCGACAAAAATAGAAGGAAAGAAATAGAAAATGCGGTGTGCCCGCGTAATTAATTTATTAATAATATTTAAACTTCTCTCATGAGAGAAAGAAGAGAGTGTGGTTCTGCTACTGAAAAACTATAGGCCCTATGCCCCGATGATCTCTGTCCCCGCTTATTAAAAAAATGCATTTCTATCGGTCCTGTATTTCGGGTATGATGGTGAATTAGTTTGGTCGATTTCGATATATGTCATATATCGATTCCAAATGGCCATCTGCATAGTTTTAATATTTATATTAAATTGTCATACTGGCTTATATACTGCGCGGAGTTATTTTATATTGTCTTAGGTTTGTTCATTCCCATGTATAATTATAATATTACATTTGGAAGTTACGTATGTACTCGTATTAGCTGAGCTTTGGAATTTTGATCTTGTTTAAGCGTACTTGGAGATGGTTGCGAATGTAATCAAATATCTTAGTTAAATACATGTAGAACAAATTATAATTCGATAGATGTTATTAAGGAGAATATAGAGGCATTTATGAGATCGTTATCATACTTATCAATTTACCTGTGTCCTATTCCTATATGGATAAACGGACGTATATTTGGACTTAGGTACGAAGGATAAACACATTAATAGTTGACTCCACTTGTGTATGATAAAGGTGAAGAAATTGTGTTTGTTATGTAAACATATTATTATAAAACGGACATAATTTAGATATTATAAATCGAGAAACATATATAATATACCGTTCAACAGTAAAATTTTGTACATAGAAAAAATTAATTTTACATCAGTAAAAATTCAATTTTTACTGTATACTAGTTATACTAAATAAAATAGTAATAAAAGCACACATTTATTTTAGACTATTACATTTTTTTTTATAAAAAAATATATATGATAAGTATAAAGCAAGCATTGTATAAATATCTGATGTAAGATACATAATAATAAAACATGTGTAATAATATATTATTGTGTATTTGTGAGGAATAAAAACTAAAATAAAGTTACATATCTAACACATCGAAATATGTTGCCAATAATATGTGTAGGTACAATGATCGTCGTAAACTTTAGGATTCTAAACATTGTATTAACTGCAATAAAATATATTTATTACATAACAGTAAAGAGATCGATGTATTAAAATAAAATAAACTGAAGGACTAAGCACGAAATTATATACTTGACTATATAGTTATACAAATCTGGTTTTAAGTGTTCTGTCGTAATCAATATCAGAAGTATTTGTGCCTTAAATTCCATTTGAACGAAGTGCACTTTATAGTTATTTGTATATTTTTTTATTTCATTTTGTAATATATAAATACTATCGACTCGTATGTATAAAATATGGTGACTCTATATTTGATAAAAATAGGTTTGAAAATCGGAAATTGTATTTATTTGTAATAAATTACAATGAAGACAATTTATCAAAATTGTTTAGAATAGATGTAATATTTTTTTATACAATAAAAAAAAATATATGTACGGGAAGTTGGTGCATTGTTGCTTCAGTCCTGGGACAGGAAGAAGTTTATTCTTTTAGATTTAAATGCAATGATAAATCATTGCATTCGATAAAAACGATTCTGAGTGGAGCTTCGGTATAATATTATTTCAAAAAAATAGGTAATTATGATAATTTTATTTGTTATTTTGTTATATTAAAAATTGACTTTCATTTTACACCGTATAAAAGTTAGTTTAAAATTTATTACACTGTATAGTACCGTATAACATTACAAAGTTGTTTTTTAAACTCTTTACTTTGTATATGGTAATATATAATGAAAAAAATTTCAGTATACATTGTATAACCTATAAGTATGTATACGGTGTGTGTTATACACCGTACGATAGGTAGTCTGTAGGTATAGATATGTATAGTATACATAGTATGTATACATTATATATGTATGTATACAGTATATGACCACACATCGTATAATTGGAAGTTTTTCTTTTTCCCAACGGAAACTACTGGGAAATTCGAAAAATTCTATGTATTTTTTGTATGTATGACGTACGTATGTAGGGTACCATCTGCAATTGATTTCATATTAATATCATACTATCGCCAAAGATCCTCCTCGGCTCCTTCTGGTAGTAAATTTGTTAACAGAAAAAAAAAAATTATAAAACCACTAGCTCCCTCGGTACGCTCAGAATCTAAAATTCAAGCAATTGAAGAATAAAATATTGCTTTAAAAAAATAGTTAATTTAATTTAAAAAAGTGCTAATAATTATACAATTATAATTAGTTATTATAAGTAGTATGCAAGCCCATGAAGTAGGCCCACCGACTTTATCGTATTAATGTCAATATTTTGCAAGTCCATTGCAAGAATTTTTAAGTTTAATCCCGAAATTTGCAAGTCAATATTTACTCTATTTTCTAAAGGTAAAAAAGAAGTAAAAGAAGAAAAAATATTAAAATTTAAATGTTTTGTTAATAATATTGTTGAAGAAGGAAGGTGGAATTTAGATGATACTTTTAAAGAACAAGATTTAACATATTCAATAACATTTGAATGTGTCGTATATTATTTAGCTGGATAAATAAAATAAATTTAATTTAACTTTAGGTACCTACCTAATGACTATATTTTATTTTTTATAGTTATTTAGCACGATGTATTTGTAAAAAGCTGAATGTCTTACATGTATTTTGGGTGTTAAAAATGTTGATAGAATAACTACTATATTGGCCCCTGCTAAATTTGAAATAAAAAAGATATCTCACTCATCCTGAAGATAAATTTTTTATTTTACTTCGACAAATTGAAACTTAATTTCTGAAACATTCGAAAAATCCAAATGTTTTTGAAGATACAGTAGATAATTTTTTTGCTACTCACCATCTTATACATTTTCCATCTAAAGAATACAAAGAATAAATTATTGAATTTATATTTACTTCTTATATAACAATGAGGATGCGCCAATATATATATTTGACTAACCAACAAATGAAACAAAATCATAAGATGAAAATAAAGTTTGCTAAAGTAGCTAGGTTAGTAAATAAAAAAAGTTACTTCATTTTATATATTTTAAATCATTATCATTACTTACTTATTCTGTATTCACGAAATATAATTTTAGTATCATGTTAAATATAGGTAATACTTACTTACTAGGTTACTTATAGTCTGTGTCTTCTAGCTTTATTATTATTTTTATTATTGCTTATACATTACAAGATACCAGCTATCTCTATAATAGCATTCATATATAGGATTTTAGCACAAGTGAGTAAGAGACAGAAAAAATTCAGTGATATTAATTGGATTGTTTCTCAATTAGCGCTAGTTGTCAAACCATACTAGAGACGAATCTTATTCCACTGATTTGTTTCGCATCCTTATAATCTTAATTCGTGGCAAATTCCTCCCTAACTAGTATGGAGCATCACCTATTCTAAGGAGTAATGATTAGGTATTTCATGTGACATGCACATTTTGGTCGTTTGCCTGTACGAGTGTGTATTTGAACATTGGTATACGTGAGCTGTAGATTCCAAGAAAAATTGTATACTGATAACAATGTTATTATTATAATAGTTATTTGTAGTCACTGCGATTAGCCACTAAACTTTAGAGTACATTTTTTGTACTTTGTAGTTTATATTGTGAACCTATTTTATTTATTATTTAACGTTATATACGATATAGGTATAACCCATATAGTTCATCTGCGCCCTCGGTGACGTCACACGTTTGACCAGATAACGGGTTCAAAAATATTAATTGAATAATGTATGATACCTACAATGTGCAATTTTTATATTATCATGAACATTATTGAATAAGCACTATTTTGCCGGGAGTAAGTATTCCATAGAGATAACCTAAAAAAAATGTATGTAGGCAATATGTCATCTGTGCTTCTACAATTTTAATAACCCCTAGAAATAGTATGTAATTCGTACCATAGTCTATATTATTATTATATCTTATAAGATTAAACCGATATTGCCTATATATAACTTGGAGAAAGCTACACCCTTATTTTGTAAGGGGCTTTGTATAGGCAATTCTAATGACATTTTAAGAAAATATATTTTAAAAGTAATTTAAAAAAAATCTTATATCGGTACCATTTTTTTATTATTATCTAATCACAATATTTAATAAATATAACTCTATGCTGCGTTCATTAAGAGAGAAGCTGTATATTCTATCTTAGTAAACGCAGAGTTAACATTTATAAAAAAATATGAAAATAAGAACATTTATTGTGTTAGAGCGTTGAGTCTTGTTTCATATGATTATTTGAAAGCTATTGATATATCCGTGATCAAAAATCGTCAAATTTTTTAATTTTCAAAAACAACAAAAAAATGTTTTAGCTGTACAAAACTTCACTCATAGGTATCGTAAATATTCTCATTTTTTATAATTCGTAAATAAATTATAACTCTGTAATTACTAAAAAAGGAGATGCAGTTATAAAGGATGAACATATTTTAAAACCATTATAATTGGTATACGTCAATAATAAGGGCTTATTAATCATAAGGGCTTAAAATCACTTATGGATGCAACTGTGCGAGGTATGGACAACCAAAGGTGGGCAAGTTAATGGAAAAAGTTAACTTAGTTAAGTTAAGTTAAGTTAGCTTAAACACTTTCAGCTGAAAGTTAAAAGTTAACCATAAATAAATTTAACTGGTTAAGTTCAAAGTTAATATAAAAAAATATATTAACTTAACTCAGTTTAAAAAAAGTTAATTTTTTCATTTAACATTGAACATTTGGGACTTAAATCTTCAGAATTTTTTACGTTTTTTTGTTTTAAAAATAAACAAAATCAAGTCATTGGTATATTACTGAATTATTATAAAAATATGTAATTATTGCAGTCCACATTATTGTAAATTTGAACAAAAAGTGGTTGGGCCAACTTCAAAACTTTGAAAAATCACAGTGGCGGCCAAAGTGTCTTGCAAATTCGAAAAACGAACTTTTAATTACTTGCAAATTATAATGGATCGTTTGGTGCTAATTTCAACGCTCTAGGATAAAGTAAGTGGGCTACCTGAAGTGGCCCACCCTTTCAGTTACCCTTAGAAAAATCTGCTAAATATTGACTTACAAATTTTAAAAATTCAAAAATTGTAAATCTTTGCAATTAACTTGTAAAATATTGAAATTGATTTGATATTGATACGATAAAGTTGGCGAATAACTTCATCGGCCTGTAGTATGCATTCTAAGAAAAAGTAATTCTATGTCAATAGACTTTTTTTAAACCACCTCCCAATTAACATAGAAAAATAAAACATATATTTGGTTATTGTTATATATTTGATGTCAAATACTCATTAATTATGGGTACCTATGTACATATTAATCTATTGTGTTGATACTTTTTATACTTTTATCAATCAATAAATGTATGAGAAATGTATTCTATATTCTTCAGGAAAATACATATTTAAGTAATTATTTTAATAAATAATTTTGCACTGAGAAAAAGTCATTTTATTTTATACAATTTAAAATAAATAAATATATTATAAATAATAGTATATTTGTTTAAAAGAAAATTAATTTTCTTTTGCAATTGTGTTACCTATTTATATATAGATTTACATTACCAAAGATGGTTTTTTTTATTAACGAATTAAGATTTAAGTTTAATATAATATTATAGGTATATCAATAGATATTTAATTTAATGACCTTCGAAAGAGTTTTTCATTTTTTTTAAGGAAAGAGGAATTTAATTATTATAATTTAAATTTTTAATTGTTTTTATTACAAAAATGTTTTAAATAGTACTTATAATTAACATTTTTATACTCTAACTTTCCTATTTACTTTGTCATAGACTTCTGGAAAATTGGATTCACATTCAAGTTGCTGTCTTATTTTGTCATATGAATGATGATCAAACATTGTCTTGAACTCCTCTATATTTAAATATGTCCCGACATACATCATCTTAAAACTAAGTTTAAAGACAGTTTCCATTTAATTTGATTTAGATTACTATTTTATATTTTATTCTTACCCTTTCAATTTCAGTACAAACATTTCTAAATCCTTGACAATTGTTGAATTATAGTTGGAAATTTTAGGTTCACCATATAAACCTATATCAATGTACATATTGTCTACTTCTGTATGTGAACGCATCAGACCTTTGCCTGGACGTAAAACAACTGGACATACCCAAATTGGATAAATCTAAATCCGTAACAAATATAATACAGTTAATAAAGTTTTTAGAATTAATATATCTAATATATTATAGTTATGATATTAACTATTCTATTTTGTAAGTTACTTTAAGACTGTCGTGAAATTTTTCAATTGATTTTTTCAAACTGGAAATCGGTAGTATGAAGTCATCTATAAAGTGATGTTTATCGTACAACTGCTTAATAGTAGACGTTTGGGTTAATTTCAATAAAGACACTTTTGTTGGCATTAACCATCCCAGTAGATAACGAAAAATTGGATGGTTTCCGAAAGGTATTATATCCTTAACATAAAGCGTACATAATAATATTTTTGATGTTTTTTGATGCTTATATTACGTAAAATATAGTTACCTGAATTTCCCAAAATAAAGAACGATTATGTCTAAAGTAGTAATCTTCTAAAGGAATGTATTCTTCGGTAAATTGCCATTTTATCAAAAACGACTCGACGTATTTAAAAAACCACGGTTTATAAAATCTACCGATTCTATTCACATATTTCTAAATAAAATGTATATTATTATTAAAAAATACATATGATATATTAATATTAATAAGTCATTTTACAACAGTATTTTTATTCCCATCCGTCATTTTTCCAATCATCAAAACACCTTCGTCTTTATTGTACATTAATAGCTCCACGAAATCATTATTTTCTAAATCACAAGTTTCCGAGATAAGTCGAGATTCAATTTTTTCCAAAGAACGAATTGGACGATACTTGAGTTTTACGTATCTAAATGATTTTATTAGGATTTGTTTTATTTATAAGTAAAATTTGTATTTAATGTAATATACTTTTTTGCTGGTATTATTTTAATATCAACAGCTGTTAAAAATCCTAGAGTACCATAAGAATATGGAATACATTCGAAAATGTCTGCATTCAATTTCTGTAATAATTATCAATTATATTACATTATAATATACATTATATATTAAAAATACCTAACCTTTGAACATGTAATCAAATCTCCGTTGGCTGTAATAAGTTCATAACGTGTACACGTTTCATGAAATAATCCAAATTTGTGAGATGACGATTCCAATCCGACGCCCATAATAAGACCACCTAAATATTAAAAAATATCTAAAATGTACTAATTCTAAAATACTCCAATATTTCTTAAATTATTTACCGATAGTTATATCATTTAAATCCAAAACTACTGGCAATGTCCATTCACATTGAATTAAGATTGGAATTAATTGGCCCATTGTAATACCAGGTTCAACTGTGACTGTCTGTAAAATATTATTGTTATTTTTAATACATAATGATTTGAATATGTTATACAAAATGAAAAATAGATAAATTGAATATATATATATATTTATATAATAGTTAATAAATACAGTAGATTTAGGGGTGAAAATCCGGTGCATCCAAAATATTGTGGTTAGAATACTTTCAAAAATAAAATGTATATGCCCTATTAAAATAAATAAATTGCGGTGGCTGTAGATTTGTAACTCTTCTGTAAGGTAAGCTAAAAATAGGTTATATTTACTGTTTCAAATACGTTGTGCACATTATTTTAATTAAAATTCGTTTAGTACATAGGTACATACATTCGTATAGTATACGTCTTGATACTTTATCAACCAAGAAAAAAAATTTTTTTTATCGAATAAAAACTTAATTCAAATTTTATGAATTTAGGATTTACGACATTTTATTTGAACATTATATCTACTTCCTATAATTACGATTGCTTACTTGAGTTTCCTTATTTATGGAAATTATTCCGTTCAAGTGTATATTTATGTTGAACATAGATTTTTTATAAATCATGTCAGCTATTGTCATACTTTTCCAGCTAGGTCTACTCGTACACATCACTTGATTAGGTGCATTTTTATTTCTCTGTCGTATCTGTAAAACCAAAAAAAATAAATAAAAATCATTATGCAAATAATTATATAAATTATTTCATTTTTACTTACCTGTTTTTGAATAACTTTGAGATTTTTATAGTGGTTCAATCCGGAATCATGTAACCATAAGCTTTTTTCAATAATCGACATTATCTTTCCGAGCACAGTACATGGCATAATGAAGAAAATTACAAACACCCATCGGAAATTGACCACTAAATATTCTAATAAAGAGTCAGATTTCATATTTTTAACTATTGATTAACGATGGTATCGTTTTGTTGTGTATTTGTTTACGAAAATTGATGAACTAAAATTATAACTGTCAAATTACGAACTGATGGTTATGAATAATATAATTATATGTAATGAAATCGTTTTATTAAAATCGAACATAAACAAGTAAATAATATATATTATTATCCTATATTGTTCATATATCATAAATGAAATCAATTTGGTTTAGCATGATAAAATTACTTTATAAATATAAAATAATAGATACTCTTATATTACCTAATTGCCACTTGAAGTCATTGATAACACTAC
The DNA here is from genome assembly GCA_025469235.1 of Pemphigus obesinymphae. Lineage (NCBI taxonomy): Eukaryota > Metazoa > Arthropoda > Insecta > Hemiptera > Aphididae > Pemphigus > Pemphigus obesinymphae. The sequence goes on from JAIPRL010004318.1 coordinate 36,229, forward strand.
AATAAATAACATATAATGGTATAGTTTTGTAAACATATAGAACTGTGAAATATCTGATTAAACTTGTTAAAATGATAAATAATAATTTACATCACTTTATTTAGGTATAATGTAATTAATAAGCGAAATGATCATACAGTAGAATAAATAACAGTAATTATGATTAAAAATTTAAAAAATGTATAAATAATAAATAATGTTAATACCTACTAGACAATACTTACGTATATATATTCGTGTGACACACATTTCGATCATGGGTGTGGCTATCGAGTTAGTTGCTGACTATCGTAGTTCGTGTTCACATGTGAATTCATATGTTAAATTGTGTCATACTATTTTATATAAAATTATTAATTATTTATTATTATTTATTAAAAATATAAAAATAATTCCTTTGAAAAAATTGGTGCACAATGATTAATTATTATAAATTATTGATTTTCAGCTAGGTACCTACTTATAATTTCAACTAGACACAGAATAGGATATCATCTAGTATTCTAGTGGCTTGTACTCAACATATTTTTAGTCATCGAAAAAAAAAATTAATTTTATATTAATATTAAATTCAATATGAGATATATCCCATATTGGGTAGGTTACTATTTTTTGCAGGAAGAGAATGGTAATATGTAGAATGAATCACAAGTATGTTATCACATTTTTATAATTTAAAGCTATTATCATCGTGCTTGATGATTGAAGAACTATACATACAACATTTATATTTTAGAGTTGATACCATTTAAACATTTTAAGTGCTCGTATAAAAAAATTATGATATATATTATATAATAAGACATTTAAAATATTCTCGAAAATTACAATGAATCTTAATTTATGCATTATATGCGAATCATAATTTATTTATCTATATATAATTAAAATAGGAAGGTTTATATATATTTGAAGAACTTCTTCTATCCAATAAAATATATTCAATTATACATACGAGTACATGCATTTATAAAATCGTGTATAAGATCATTATAAAATCATACGATTTTTGGCTATAATATTCAAAATATAATAGGTAGGTAATTACTAATCATTCAATAGTAAATTATTACTTATTAGTTATTAATAGTATTAGTAATAATAAGAATTACAACTTGTTATATTTTATTTTTAAATGACCAATAAGCAATATTAAATAAAAAGTTCAATACGTTTAAAGATAAATAATAATTTTAATTCTCGATCAAATGTAAACTATTTTATCACAATAATAACCTTAAAGATAATAATTGCAAATGTATTAATTTTCAACTAAGAAACATGAGAGGTATGATGTATGAAAATAATCTTTATATAAAAATATGTAATTAAAAAAAAAAATTTTTAAATTTAACCAACTAAAAGTAAACTATATATTATTCTGAATTATGTTAAAAGTAAGTAGATAATTACCATTGTTTTAAAAATAAATGAATAGATATTATTAGATTTTGGTGAAAAGTTGGTAGATATAACTTTTATTATTATTATTATGGAATTCGGAGATATTACTTCTGGAGGGGGGGCATTTGAATTACCTCCAAAATCCAGGTAGTAGACCTTCATTTTATTACAATTTCCGCCCATATAATACATATATCGCACCCCCAGAAGAAGAACGACACAACTCAAATATAACAAGTATACAGTACAGGTAATATTCATAATGACAAAAAAAAAAAATTAAAAATTAAAATATAATTTTTATTCTACATATTTGGTATAAACACTATTAAATTAAGATTTTTATACTCTATATTATTCAAAAAAAAATACTGGGTATTAAATAAAAATAAGTTCGGTCTATTTAATTTTTTTTTTAAACATCAATTTTTTGAGTTGAGCCTATTTTTACGAGTAAAAGTATCAAATAACTTAAAATACAATATAAATTAATTAAAAAAAAAAAATCATGACTTAATTGCATTACATATTATTTTATTTTATTTTTCTGAAAATTTAGAAAAATATGTAAATTGTCTATTAAGTAACTATAGTAAATAATAATATAAGTCACAATACAATGTAAACAAATTATAAATAAATACATATATAGGTAGGTCTAAATAGAGTTATAATAATTATGATATAATTGAGGTATTAAGTTGTTCTTACATAGTTCTAACAAATCCGATTTTTTCGCATCACTTATTTTGGGTGGACACTCATAAGCTTTTTTAAGTTCTGGACATTTGGAATTGCCATTACGTGTTTCCCGCCTTACCTAAAACCAATACAATTAAAAATTAAAAATTAAAAGTTTTTATAATCATTAATTTACATAAAATTTTTAGTAATTTAATATTAAATTTAAATTATAGTCACCTTTACTATTTGATAGTCTGTATTGTTGAACGATGTTCTAATTTTCAGCGTATATGGATTGTCTTTGTCCACACGAATTTCTTTTATGTCATTCCACAGCACTTTTTTCCCATTTATGTCCACGTTAAAGTTTGTACCTAAATCTTTGCTCAAAGCCTTTAAGTTTAAAAAGTCTCCAGTCGACATTTCCTTTACAGTGTATGGTTTTCCCTTTTGTTTTGCTGACTTTATAACGGATACCCATTGAGATGATACATAGATTGGACCACTTCGAAGTACCATTTTTTTTTGTTTTTCTATAACTGAATGCATAGAGTCTCCTTCATTCTGCGTGTGGCCGATGTTTAAAAATTTGTGACGAATTGTATTGATATTTAATAATAATGACGCATACTCGTATAAATATAAACTAGCAATAAATTTATGTTTATTTTGTCCTGAACAGTTGTCAGAGTAAAACACTATATCTGATAAATTATTTTCAGTACCATTACATTCACTGCGTATAAAATCTAGTAAACATGTGCCAATTTCATTTGTACCCCGGTTCGCTATAGTTTCATTCCAGACGTAACATATTCCTTCTCTGTTTTTCATATTATAAATTGTAAAGTTAAATGTTGCTATAATCGTCGTTTATAGTAAAAATTCGAAACCTCGCCATCAGGTGCAATTAATATAGCTTGCAAATCGAAACAAACGGTATGTTGAAAACCATCAACTGCTTTTTTTTTATCGTCGTCTTTTTCTAAA
>JAIPRL010004319.1:0-39304 GCA_025469235.1 Pemphigus obesinymphae
CACTGAAGATGAGAACATTGTTTTCGAAATACGTATTTGTTAAATAAAAACAAATTCTTTTTGTAGAAACTGGGTATTTATTTATATTTATAAATAATTCTACAAGTAACTCAACACCAAAATATGACAATTTGATTTGTTATTTTATTATCTCTTACATTTATAAAATATTTCCGTTATAAAAGATAATTTTTCTTCACGTATAAAGAAACTATACTGGAAAAGTTACTGCTTCAAAGTACCTAGGTACTAGAAGTAATTTTCCATCAAAAAAGATCTTTACTCCAAAACTCCTACTCGATACCTTTTACCCGAAAAATCTATAAATAAGTAATGAAAATAAAAATGCATATCAGTTTACAACCAATACAAATCTTCAAAATCTAAAATAAAATAATAAAATATGAAAGTATGAAAATTAACAAACAAAATACAAAGAATATACCTATTACAAAAAAAATAAGAAACAATTTAATGTTTTTTTCTATGTCGTTTAATTCCAGTTACCAATTAAGACTTATTTTTAAATAAATTAAATACATTAAACTAATAATATTAAATTTGTTCTGCAAGTCTATCAAACTCAAATAATTTGGGTAAAATCTATAATATGAAATACATTTTATGTAAGAATGCGCTGCAGTATATTATATTCTCTCCTTTATTTTTGAAACAAAATATAACTGGTCTAAGGTCAATCGTCAATCGCATAGACGTAAAATTATTATGAAATATGTGCAAATGCACACTAACTTGAAAAAAAATTTTAAAAAAACCTTTTCAAAGTACAATTTCGATCAAATTTTTTACTAGAAAATAGATACATATATAGTGATTGGATCAGTTTCTGATCGAAAAATTTTTTACAGAAAACCATGAAATATAAACAATTATATATAATTATAAAACCTATATAACTCCCTTGCAACGCTCAGAATCTAAAACTGTAATTTTCCAAATATAGATATCTATATAACAATTTTTAAAAAATGTATCCTATTATCATTATAGTAGTGAAATGTATACTCCATGAACATGTCATGTTTTTAGACTGTCTTTCGACATTAAATATAAATAACAATTTTACCGATTTTTTCGGTAGTTTTCCAAATTATGTGTACAATTTTAAAATTTTTTTATCTAATTAATCTAAAAATAAAATTAAAAAATGTGTTATCATTTGTTATCATTCATTCTGTAACCTGTACGTAGATGACTTATGATCGAGAAGAGTTGTTACTAAATAACATTTTTTCATTCAAATACCTACTCCTATTTTATTGTTCATTTATATAATATACTCGTATTATTCTTTTTCATTTAAATATCTTTATTATCTTGTTAAATAATATTTATGTTTTCGTATTCAATATTATATTATAATATTAGTTTGGCACAATAAATTTTTTAATCAAGTTAAATAAAATAATTACGGTCCTCAGCACATTTATTTCATCTAATATAAAATTAATACTACGGAGACATAAATTTCAATGAAATCAATAAACATCAGAACAATATCTTATTAAAGTGGAAAACTTCGTAAATTCCATTCATATTGTTCTCGTTTTATGAAAACAGAATATTGTGTAATTCTGGGTAGGGCACGGGGATTATTTTGATTGTGAGTTACTCTAGGTGTCTTCAAGCTGCGAATTCCATTATCCAAAACCACTGAATAATTCAATAACATTATACTGTTGGTAAGACAGATATTGTTAGACCCATAAAGTGAATTTAGCTCAATTGATATCTATTTCTTAGTTTACTCATGTAGCAATACCTTCCAAAGTGTCACAGGGATACCATGTGGCAAAATATTTGCAATAGATAATTGGTAAAAAAAAACTATTAAATTTAAAAAGTCGTGAATTTACAGCATTTTTATGAAAACTGTTCTAATTATTAGTTTTTCAGTTTTTAAATATTATTAAATATAATTGGAAGGGAGATTTTTTTGTGATTGGTTATTGCCTTATTGGCACTTTTAAAAAATATCCTGGCTGCATATGCTGTCTGACATAATCCTAAATAGAAATACATAGAACAAATAGAAGTTTAACCTCTAAATGTATTCAGCGTCAACAATAATTAATAAATAGGCAACGTAGGTATACTCGTATATATGTAACTCAATATTTTAAACATATAAATTCATCACATTTTGGAAATTATACCAATCAAACAGTGTGATAAGTGTATAATACAATTAAAACAGTTATTGCAGATTATAAATTAAAATTTGATAATAAACAATTATTTTTAAACTGTGTTTATATTAATCAAATGTAAATAAAAAAAAATATAAAATCATAAAATAAAGTAAATGTAAACATAATAAATGAAATAGTATTTTTAGATGAAAAAATCATGCATGCGGTTATAACTTATAACTTAATATGACGTATATTATAAGTGAGTGGTAAAATATACAAATAAAAATTTATTTGAAAGGTTTTAATAATTTAATTTAGGATTTTTCACTACCCAGCTCATACAGTCATACGTACGGTCATAAATCAATAGGTAGCTGTAAAAAACCATTTACCCAAACCACAATAAATAGCTAGTTCATTCATTTATTTCCTTACAATCATTCGCTATGCACTATTTTTTTTTTTATTTTTTTCATTAAATTCATTGATATTCAATCGGTTAATTAATAAATATTACTTTTAATTTAAATTTATAATAAATATAATATAAAATAATATAATAAATGAAATTTAACTATAACCTATTGACATTACTAACTAAAAATAAATTAATTTTTATATAGAAAACTATATTAAACACTCAGTATATAATTGGCCAAAAAAACATTTTTGATACATAACAAAATATTTTATTGTAAATAAAATTTATATTTTATTAAAAAAAATTTTACAAAAACCGTCAGTATATGGGAATAAGATACTGGTTATGGATGCATTGAATTTTAAAGAATTTCTTTCAATAAAATTTTTCTGAACGAAACTCGGTGTAGTAACTATTATTTTCTGATTTATAATAATTTTCCGTTATATTCGGTGTAGTTTTCCTTTACGCTTAATAAAACTACTTAGAAAATCCAACATTTAAAAGTTTAACTATAACAAATTTCTTATTAAGAAAGAGTTATAACCCTAAAACTCTACTCGACTCCTATACCCAAAAAGTGTATGCATGCATAAAAAAAAAACAAATCAAATTCCAAAATTGTATAAATATTACTAAAAAGTGATCAATAAGTTTTGATATTTTAACTATGTCCAAGGAACTAACTAGAACAAATTGCTATCCAAAATAGCTCTATATACCCGAAAACTGTTACTTTACATTTTTTACTCGAAAAAATGTATACATAAAAAATAAAACACATCATTGTAAACTCAATACATTCAAAATCAAATATTTTACTTTTAGAAATTTAAAAATTCAAAATAAATATAATTCAATAAGAATAATATGCATTTCTAATAAAACTTCTATTATAATTGATTTATAACAATAATAATCCCATATATTATTATATTGGAAAAAAAAACAAAAGTATTTAATTTTAAAATTATGTTTTTAATGAACATATTATAACATAAGTAGAATGTAACAAGTGCTTCTTACACAAGTATGATAAATTATGTAACAAATCAGTTTTGAATTAGTCCCAGGTATGACTAGAGCTCAGAAAAAAATAGCAAAAGTAATATTCAAATAAATATGACAAGCTTGAAAACGAAATTACATTGTCAATAGTTCATTGAGATTACAACAATGAGCAATTGAACAAAATTAAAAATAACTATAAACTACACCTATTGTCATATTATTGTGTCTTAATTGTTAGTATTCATATATTACTATTTTGATTCCAGCTTCGATATAACTTGAACTATTCGTATTGATACATTTTATATACAGAGATGCCTTTTTTTCACATCTGAAATATCAGCATTTAGGTACTAAACTGACTCGAGTTAATTCTAACACATCGTTCATTTTTTTAAACTGTGTTAATATATTTTATATTTATTTCTTATGCTGAATGTTATAAAATATAAATATCTGTGTTACACTATTACAGAAATTATAATAGTTATAGAGTTCGAATATTAATGTAATATTAATATGTATGTTTTTTTAGGAATCCCGGAAGAAAACTCCGAGGACAAGCAATCCGATTTAAAAATAGTCGGACAAAAAATGTAAACACAATTTTTGATGGCCGGACAAAAAGTTCAAAATAATAATTATCATATTATATAATGAAGAATTAAGATTAAAATAAATTACCATTATTATTAATTATCATACATCAATATATATTTTATTTCCTAATATGATATCAAAAAGAAACATTTTAATTTAAAAATTAAAAAAAAAGTATAATTAAGTACTTTCAATAATTAATATCGATAGTATAAAATTAAGAAATATATATATTTTAAAATAACACATCCAATTTGGAGTAAAAATTTGATTTGATACATTTTTATTCTTATACGCATATTAACACGACTGATTGGCAAAAAAAAAATTAGGGGGAAGGCTCGGACCCTAGGCCCTCCTGAAACTGCTACTATTCTATTACACAGAACATATATAGGTATCTAATTCAATAATGTCTGAGGTGGTATAGCCGTATGGGTATCTGGCATGATTTAATTTATAAATAAAGTATAATAAAAAAATATATATTGAATTTTTAGGATACTTTAACTTTTAAAGGCCTTTTTACAGATATTGTACACATTTATAAAATCAAAAATATCAGCAGTTACTGAATTACTAATATTTTTCTGTTTGACCATTTATAAATCAATTTTTTGAAAATGTTATAGCATTTTTGAGGCTATAATATAATAACACCTGCAGACTTTTTTTACTAAATAACAAATAAAGATTATGATTTATGAAAAGATACCCATATTGTACACAGTATTGTAGTAATACAGTATCCTTGCCAACTCGCATCCGTTATAAAGTATATAATAATACCTACCTATAGTAACTATATTATACATTATTAAGATAATCTATGTGACTATAGGTAGTAGCCAGTAGGTGTATACAATGTACACAAGTATAACAACATATTATTAAGTATTTTTATAGATACATACCTATGTATATTTTTATAAGTTATATGTTTTTAATATTATATTTTTCTTTGTTTCATTTTTATTTCTTTATAGGTATGTTGCAATTGAATCAGAACTTTTTTTAATGATTTAATAAATTTAAAAATATTAAAACAATATAAACTTTATTTATAAGTTTATTTAAACATATTTAAATAAAATCAATTTATATAACAATGGCGTTGTTAAATTTATTGAAAAATTAAATTAATTGGTTTCTACAATATATTATAATTTTAAGTTTTATACTAAAAACCAATAATAATAATACACAAATACTTTGTTTTTTTAAACATGTCCAAGTTCTTAAATTTCAAAGAATGAATCTATATAATTATAAGCCAATTTATATTAATAACATACGCAAAACATTAATACTTATAGAAAAAGAAACCATAAATCAATACTTAAAATATATCAATCAAAATTAATAATATTTTATTATGTAATTTAAATATTCATATGTGTAATAACCAAATATGATATATCAGAGCAATATGACACATCAGTGTGTTTTGATTGAAAATATTGTTATTTGAAGACCAATAAGATTCCTTATATATATAGACCCCTTGATATTATACCAAACATTGATAACTTATATCATATATCTCGTCAAACAATTGATAAATAAAAATGTGTTTTTCGTGATAACGATTTTTTTATTTATTTTTATTATTAAATTGAGTTTTTAAAAATAAAAATAATTAATCTTTTAGAAATTTGTTCATCTATATTTGTATACGGGATAGAAATAAGTATTTAGTCCGAGTTTCGGGTTTTAACTTATAATATTAAATTTCAAAAGTCAAGTTTAAAAAATAGTATATCATTACCAATTGGTATGTATAGACTCCAGTGTACAACAATGTTTTTGGTTTCTTATAATAAATATTGAGATGTCGAGTAGTAAATAGTATACTTTACTACTATAAATGCATATACTCCAAACTCCAAAATGCTCGTAATTTATTTTTAATCAAATAAAATCTACTTAGATAAAATATGTGGTTTGTTCATTCCCCGATAAATTTTAACAAAACTGCCACAAAAATATAATATTATATTATACTGGTAATATTTGGTAAGCCGATAGGTTACCGATATAATACGTTATACACAAATTTATTATCGAATAAATGTAATAGTACAATACGTCAATACCATTAAGAAGGTGCCTTTACACTCTATCGTGTCGTCCATAAATTCATTGTTTTTTTTTTTTTTTTTATCACGGGTCACGTGATATTGGTAGAATGGTACCTATCTATAGATTTATAGCGAATGTAACCGCGTAACTTTTCATACTATCATATCAGCATGGTATATGTTGATAATGATAATGGTTGGCGAAAAAATAAAAACTAATGTTGTAGGCAAGGCACAACAAAACTGAAACTGAAAAAAAAATGTATAAACTCGAATGTTCTCAGGAGTATTTTTGTCGTTTTAATACAATTGTATACAATTTTTCTACATGAAAATAAATTTAAATTATGAAATTGAGTACCTACTGTGACTATATAGTCTTCGCAGTTGTATAGAAGAAGAAAAATAATGATCTTGTGTTGTTTGTAGGAATTATCAAATCAATCTGCTAAGTAAAAACACAATACATCCAACTTTTAAAGCGAATTTTAATTTATATACATATTACGTAAATACGGACATAGAAAAAGTAAATATATAATAGTCGAGTAATAATAGAATTTAAGGTGGAGGAGCAATGGGAATGATGGTAATACGCGTATTAATACACTCGGACCACAGAATATTTTCGGTAACGTTCGGTATTAACACGAACGATTATATAAATAAATGTAACCTGCAAAACGTGTAGATCGGCCAATTAGATGAATGGATTTTTAACACGAAGTAAGTATATAGGTGGTGTAAAGGCACCTTTTTTAATGTTCAAAAATCCATAGGTATACATTTTCAACTATATACGACTATAACCCATATTATAATAATATTATGTGACTATTAATATTATATATTTATTAATTATTATTATCAATATCATCGGCGTGATGTCATCGGCGAGTATAACGAAAAGTTAACATTTTCAAGGATTTCGTTTGTTATTCGAAATAACATTAACAGATGAACCATGGCAAAAAAAAAAAAAATATATATATATAAGTATGTATAACCTCTCATATATATATTCAAATTGTCTCTCGTGTCGGCGTATGAGTGTGGTTTTTATTAATGTTTAGCACGTCGTGTGGAAGGGGGCAGTCAACTCGCAATACACAAAAATACACACACAAACACACACTCGCACACACACACTCGCACACACACACTCGCACGCAACAAGTCATCCAACGCACCAGACAAGAGAGGTGACTAACCTCGTGGGGGCCCTCGCTCTTCCATCGTCGTCGCGGTCGTCGTCGTCGTCGTCGTCGTTGGTCGCGGCGGATCGGCACGAGCAATACAGACATCCGCCGCGACCAACAACATGCTCTCGTCGTACCATCACAGATATTATACACACGATTTGTGGCTGCTGTATAAGCTGTAAGCCTATACTAGACCTTTTCAACTTCAAGGACAAAAAAAAAAATATATATATGAACGGATTAAACACGATTAGCGTAAAAATACGAGATACGAATGAATGAGTGTTTTCACTTTTTTTAAAAAATTTTTATATCACTTCATCGACTATACCTACTCATTTTTTTATATACATACATTATTGTCAAGATACCTCTTATTATTGTATACGTAGGGGCCGGCTCCAGTGGGGAGGAGGGAGTCTAAAATACGCTGACATTTAACTGACAAGGTGAATGGGAGGGGAGGTCAGAATCATGCGTAAATTGAATATGTATTTTAATAAACAGGGAATCAAAATTGCTTAGAACCGGTGATGAAGAAAAATTTTTGTTTTATGTGTATTACATTATAGTATTAATACAAATTTAATTTACATATGTATATACTGTATATATTTATACAAGTAGAAAATTATTAGTATAAGATATTTTAGTTATGGTGTATCTATACTATTTATTACAAACTACAGCAGATTTTTTTATATATTATGTATAGACAATGAATCTAGGACATTTTCTCTCCAAAACATTTAACAATTTTAATCATAATTGTAATAATGTCTACCTAACGCCACCTGATTCAACATCGGTTTATTTCAAGAGGGGGGGGTAATCTGAAGGGTAATACGAATACCCCTCCAGAGAAAAATTTATACCCCCAATAATTTTCAATAAATCATTAAAGTAAAGAAAAACCGATCGTACCAATAACTTTTTTTAGGACCCCGAAAAATTTTTAATCCCCCCCCCCCCCATGGAACATTAGTTCTAAAATAAACATTGTTCGACATATTATGTTGTGCTCCTGATCGGTGACTACAATTTAATCAGACTAAGGGCGATGTCTTTTGCAACGCAGAAAAGTACAACTCATGGTGCAATATATGTAAAATATGTTGTTTATTTATTATTTAAAAAAAAAATGAATACAGGTATATAAATATGTATTAAAAGGTATATTATATATTATATACGTATAAATATATTCTGGGAACTGGGATGTCACACACACTAAATATCATTTATTACACTCACACAGTCACACACTTACACGCCTTGCACATACGTGTTTACTAAATTAACTATATTCAACTCCTTAAACAGCTTCCAATCCCCTTAAGGATAAAAGGGGATTCACACTTCATCGTATCGTTCTTTTGATGACCCTGTGTCGAAATTTTATCATAATTATTACCAAGTATACCCATATGCCGGTCTAACTCCTTATCAAAACATAAATATTAAATATAAGTTTTAAGTTTTCAACAAAATATTGACTACAACTTGTCACTATTTTTTACTACAATGTCACTAAAAAAAAAAAAAAATACGAAAATTATACGAATATTGACTACAAGAATATAATAATGAATTATTATCAAATGTATAGAAGAAAAATTATATCGTGTGCGATGCATTTATTTGAAGAATATATAACAAGAGATAATAAGAAGATAAACATAATAAATAAATACATACATATTAAATAATAATTATAAATTATGTCTAGGTACCTATGTAATATAACAAAAATTTATATTAATTTGAATGGAATATAGACAATCATCTTTCGTATCTTTATTTTTTTCTGTGGTATCAGCATCTAACGATATATTATCAAAATCAGAAACCACAAAGCCAACAAATTGAATATATTCAACTATGCGGTAACATTTGATAACTCTGGTAGCATGAGAAAAAATACGTCAAAATACGACACGATGAAGTGTGAACCCGCCTTAACAGTCTATATTATTTTAGAAAACAAATTTAGCCTGCAGGAGGGGCTGCTGCCCACGATGCACCTCCCGTGCGCACGCTTATGGTGCTGACGTAATATCTGAATCGTCCCTAATGAAATATATTTCTAGTTTCTACCAATCGCATATATTTGATAAACTCATGATTAAATTATGTAAATAGAAAACATTCAAAGATAGGTAATAAATTATAATAAAATACATTTAACACATAAAAAATAATTAATAAATTATAACAATATTCAATGATACCTATATAATATTATGTTTGTATGTAGGTACACATACTAAATTAATAAAATTATGTTCGTTTCCTTATAGGATAAAATATATTTTAATAAACCTACAGGTGCCGCTCACGAACACCCTCGAACGCGAACAAACGTGAAAATTACGTTTGCGGTTATTCGTAAATAAGCTCGAACAAGATCCAGAAGTGGTCGGTCTCGGAGGAAATATTCGCTAAACAGTGTGAACGCAATTTCATGCCTATCTTAATGTTCGCGTAAAAATTATTAAATTCGGTGACAGTGTTAAACGAGAGTAGAAATAGTTAAATTATTGTAATAATAACATTTAATAAATTTTAATTATAATACACGTATTTACATTTTTATATTTTCCGAAAACTGTCATTTGTAAATGTGAGCTGTAAGATATTAGCAAGAAAATATAAGTACAAAGAATCCAAACTGATGACGAACATATATGCTCTCGATCAAAATGCTTAAGTAGGTACAGTAAATAATTTCTAAATAGTAAAAATGTGTATACATTTAACAGTATTTAAAAAAAATATGCTGAACGTGACTTATTGGTAATAATGTTAGGTATAAATAAAAGGATAAATAAAACATACTGTTTCGTTTTAAATAAATAACATTAATTTAATTCAAAAATAAGTACATTGATCAATTCCGAATTTACGAGAAGTTACAGGAGTACAGGGCCAAAATAAACATTTATAATAAATAATTATAAGCAGAATTTAAAAAAAAAATCTAAAATTTCATGAAATGTGTTTAAATTAAATGTATACAAAATCCTATCCACAAATTTGTTGTCCAATCCACTAAATAATAATCTACTAAAAAATGGAAGATGATACTTGCATTTTTTTTTATTCTAACCTATTATATTCAATACATAGAAACTTCTTTTAACTAAACACTACCCTAACAGCAGATAGGCCCTCCCAAGAAGGTCTTAGGACAGTCCATTGGAACCGTGAGACTCTAATAGGGTGTTCCTGTTTAGATCCCGGACTAGTCTGGGAAAGTCTTGGGCGGTCTGCAGGCTTCCGGATATCCAAGTTCAAACCATGCACAAGACTGCCTATTAGAAACCAATTCAAATTATAAAATTTATAAAAATTACAATTTTTTTTATAAAATCGGCCTATTTCTGAATGGTAGACAATCGGGAGCCGGGGTAAGACAGTATATTCCCCCCCACCGCGGGAAATGATTGCAAAACGCATAACAAATTTTATTTTTGAACCGAGGATCGAACTCCAGACCTCGGACATCTAGTTGACATTACGACATCTCTTACTAATAGATTATAAGAAAATTTTACTTGTGTATTATAAGCACTGTTTGAAATATACAGCGCAAACATATTATTTTCACTCGCACGAGGTAAATATTTAATATTAATTAATATCTAATACCATCTAATAAAATTATATTTTATAATTCTAATTCAAATTTTATTATTATTCACCAAAAACTTATTTAAGTTATTTTTTACTTTTTACATACCTAATATGGCTTAATATATTATATTGTTATACCTATAACTTATATTCTCTGTATAACTTTTTTATACTACTAACAAATAAAATATTTTTGACATACTCCCCCCTCCCACAAAGGTGAAGTATGATCAATTTTTTTTTTGGGGGGGGGAGGGGCGTAGGCTAAATTACTTTTTTTGTTTTTTATCATATATTACTTATATACATATATTACTATTTTATATAAATAAATATATTGATGGCATATCCCCCCTCGAAATTTCTTCGTCCCCAACCGACTTTTTTTGCATCATCATATTAAAAATATATACACCGTACATTATTTTATATAAATAGAATTATTTATGATATAACTCCCCCTACCCCTTCTTTTCCTGAAATTTTTTTCTGGTTGCTATCTTGAGATAATATAATATGTACTCGTATTCTATCGGGTAGTTTTTGATGGGCATTAATTGAGAAATGAACAGGACTACCCGAAAAGGTTAAAATGCATCCCGTTGGGAAGTTACCTAGATGTCATTTAGGTAGGTACAAAACAGGACGTCCCGAGAGGCTCTATCCTGTTAGAGTATAAACATCATAAGATTTTTCATTTAATTACGTACAATAACATTACAATTTTAAATTATAATAATATATATTATTTTAGATTGGTAATAGAAACAATTTATAATAAATTAATGACAACAGCTTACGATATTAGTTAAGTAATATCAATCTGACCACACAACGTATTCAAGACAATGTATTTACTTTCCTTCAATATTGGTGACTATATATATATATTTACTATGACTATATGACTAAATCATTGGGATGAGAATATAAAATGGCTACCTAATAGTTACAATAATATACATAACGAGTTATACATCTAGTCATCTAGGTCACTAAATAGTGGGCGTTATTCAGATGTTAGTAATATCCAAAATGTAAATTTCATAACATATAGACTTGAACTTGCTCTGCTAATTATATTTTCACAATTCTTATACGAGTATTGTGAAACATAATTAAAGAGTAGAACGCTAACCTTATATAATCTAATTAATACAAATATAAAAGTATAAATCATTATCACATTTAATGTATTATGTTTAATCATAAAAATAAATGAATTTAAATTAAAAAAAGTATAGTTTACTATCAATTAAAATATTTCACTTAAAGTCAAATATAAAATTGATTATTTAACATATTAAAGTATATTTTAAATGTAATATGTATTTTGCGAGGTATTTTGTTACAACATTTAAAAAAACAAGAAATTCAATATCATTTTTAAGACGTAATACTATAGACCATTATTTATTTAAACAAAATTAAATTCGAATATCACTTCAAAGTTCAAGACAAATTAAACAAATAATTAATTATTTAATAAATTTCAAAGTTTACGTTAATATAAGACCTATAAAAATAAAATAATTACCTAACTAAATAGTATTCTTTTCAAAATTAATAAATTTAATAATTTGTATAAAATATTAACTTTACATAAAAAGAGCACGTTCTTCTATCCCAGATTAAAATGTATACATTACCGATTTTATAAATTGTGTGCTAAATTTATATTTTTAATTACATTTGTGATCAATAAAAAAATAAAATATAAAAAGTCATAATAATATTGATATTACTCCAACATAATTCAGATTATTTCGCCTTGCATTTATTTATATATTTATTTATTCATAGATATATTCATATTATTAATAAACAAAAAACTTTTAACATAATATATAAAATGTAGAAAATAACCTATGTTCTATACGTTTCAAATTACCTCAGGAGTATAAAAATACAAATTGAATAAAGGAACATTAATATTAAGTACATCTTTATTTTAATTCTATTTTTTTTTTTAAGATTTTTTTATATGTGTACAATATTTCTACATAATTAATATAATACATATATTATAATTTATATTTATACAAGGTACCAGCTATTTAATTAGAACTTTAATGTAAAAATTAAATTACAATTATACCTAGGTATATATTATGTAGAAATTTACTATTTAAAAATGGGGGTAGTAAAAAAATTTATTATTATATCATTTAAATCGACAATAATTATTATCGATTATAATTAAGTTTTGAAAATTAAAGTAGAATGTTAGTAATAGTGATATGACTGTATAATATTGATAGTAATGTCGCAATAATGGAATACGGTATACAGATCACGAAATGAGTTATCACAAAATTAAAAACTTTACAACACATAGTCATAAGTTAAAAGGGAAGCTAGTTAATAAGTTAATAAGTTAAAAGGAAACTCTTAACGTTGTGAAATTACAACGGACAAAAATTGTTATTAGTATATTAAACGTATAGAAAAACCTACACGAATTAAGTAGGTGCCTCTAACAAATAAATTTAGGACGCCAAAACAATATTAAAATGTTAATAATAATATTTACTGTATTTTTTATTTAATTAGTTTCCAACATATTATTAGGACAATAAATTACTTTATTGTTTTAAAATATATATTATACGCGCGAAATTATATACCTAAGTATACGACACTGTGTAATAGTTCATTAATCCACTTTGCACGCTAAACATTTAATCTACAGATTAGGACAAAATTTATGTTGAAATATAATGTTCTCGACAGCACAAAAGTCGTAAAACCTTAGTTTTTGGGGCCAATATTTTAATATGTATTATATCTGTTGTTCGGAAGAAGGATGTTGTTAATCTAGGTGTACAGACAAACACGCCAACCGTGTAAAGGCAGATTACAGTACACTCGGTTGAATTCTAACGCTCTAATAAAACGAGAGGGGTAAAAAAAAAAAACCATGTTATTATATTATTATCACGAGGACCATTTCCAGCGGATTTAACCCCTCCTGTATACACACGTGGTATACGGTATACGAGTGTACTCTGACGGAAGTCCGCCGATATAATTTTTCTCGTAGAAATTAATTGTTCGGCTCTTGTAACACATAAAATACGGGACATAATAGTAGTATTATATATCGTACGACCCCTTTCGAGTGTGCTATCCACCAAAATCTAAATGTTTACTATTACCACGATAAAGTATTCACTGTAGACAATGACATTATGAAGACGACGTGTATGACATGCACTGGTGTTTCTGATTCATTCTACACGGGTTGTCGTTGGTTTCATATATAATGTATTATTTTCGTAAAATAGTCGATATTTTCCACGGTGTACACCAATATATTTTATTGTATACGCACAGACACAATACAATCAAACACGGATAATGATCAAAAACAACGTGGCCAAATGCCAAAAGAGACGTTGTATCATCTATATCTGAATCGTTAATGTATTTTTCGTTTATGCAGTAAAAAAAAAAAAAAAAGGTTGGATAAAATTCTTAAAAGCACGGTTATAAATATCTCAATATACTTCAATAATATCTCGAAAAATATCCATGTAACTGAATTAAAACTTTTGAACTTTGTGTATAGCATTACTTGTATATTATAAATAATGAGTGACTTTTCAGAATTTTTAAACGCAAACAATTCAATATCTTAATGAACCAACTCTTAATAAACATTATTTAAAATATTTACAAGACATCATTTGTACCTAGTCATTTTCATTAAGTGTATATAAATTATATGTACCTACATATCAAATATCCCAAATTGGTGAAACTTAGAAAATATAACAAAAAAACCATTAGGTATTGTGTACTACAAATTATATTTAAGCAAATCAAACTAAATAAATATGAACATAGTAGGTAACATATAATAGTATCTACCTAGTAAAAAAATTATAAAACATCAAAAAGTGTTATGATATGAATTATAATAGTGATACAAAAATTGGAAAACAATTTAAAACACTCACTATATACAAGTTAAATAGCCCAATAATTGAATTTCAATAATTTCAATATTTTTTTAACAGGCATAGCATTATACTTAATCAATTAGGTATAGTGACGAGTCCAGTAAGAGACAAACACAATAACTAGTATAAGATAGCTTACTTAAGGCATATTATATTTTATATTTAATAAACTTAGGAAAACCAATTATTTATTTATTATTTTAATAAGTATAATCAAGGCCGTATCTAAATTTTTCCGGGGGATAATGAGTAGGGTCCAAATTATATTATACAATTTTAGTCCATATTGAATTTATGTTTTAATATTTGTTTATTAAATTATATACTGATGTGAAATAATATAAAATCAATTTTAAATCGTATTCGAGCGGCTTCATTGAAATATAATATTCCACATCAACTACCTAGTTAATTTATAGCGGTCAGGAACGACTAAATTATAATTTAAAATATTTATTATCTACGAAAAATGTGTATTTATAGTAAGAATAAACTAAACCCCTTGGGTTAAAACAAACATCCAATTGTGAAATATTAACAATTTTCGAAACACAATAATAATCATGCATTGACTTTCAAAATATCTTCATGTTCAAAATTGTTTTCTCCCTCACCCCCTCCCCACCACATAACTCCTATAATAGAAAAAAAGGTTTTGATTGATAAAAAAAAAAAAAAAAAAAAAAAAAAGGCCAAGAAAAAATAAAAAGTAAAGGGACTTATTTTATTGCAAAACAACACATAAAAAAAAAAAAAATTTTTTGATTCAAAAAAAAAAAAAAAAAAAAAAAAAAAAAAAAAAGGCCAAGATATAATATACTGTATAGGGACTTATTGTATTGCTATACACTTTATAAATCTACACGAGTTACCATGATGTTCTTTATTGATCTCCTGAAATACAACTATTTATCTCGTTTCGAAGGCCAGGCGAAAATGGTCCATTCGCTGTTCCGGTCGAACGCGTGTTATTTCTCATTTTACCAGCAGATACATATTTGGTACTGGCACAATCGCTTTATTTCACAAAATTACTTTACGCCACCGTTGCCTTCACTGTACAGTCGTACAACACACCGCTAACAACGAAGTATGTTTCCCAGCGAATTATTACTATACAATCCCATATTTTCGTTTTATCTTTTACGAAACGCTACGACAGCCACATATTATAGCATAAAACTATACTGTTATTGTTTCAAATAAGGATTCAATATCGTCTGGGCTTTAAACCCCCGCACAATTTAATACGTCATTCCTCAAAACAAATATAGTGATTAGGAGAAAATAATATCTGACGGGGTTTTTTTGTTTACTATTGATACGACGAGTAATATTGACAAAAAAACAATGTAATTTCATATAACATTTTAATCAAACATTTTTACTTTACAGTAAACATTACTGTTAAATATTTTCAAAAATAATTAATAAAAACTGCAATTTATAAAATATGTGATTTCATATTATCTAGATTACAAAAATCAAATGCCTGGAGCAGCTAATAAAAACGTAATAAATATTAGTAAACCGCTTTTACAATATTTAAATTAACTTTTTAAAGATATAATCAATCAATAACACAAACCTATTAATATGAAAGTCGATATATAGGGAAGGATTTAAATAGCCAAATATGAATTCAACTACAAATCGTCTCAAGTTTCAAGTCCTAAACTTTGGTAATAAACGCATATGTTGTGATCAAGTAAAACTAAAAATCCATTTTGACATAACTTACACCCCTACCTACTTGTTAAAATAGTTAAATTACCGACCTCGCAAACTCATATTTTGATAATTCCAATCAGCTCTCACGCCAAGTCGCCAAATTAGTTTTTGAAAATCAAAAATACCATATACGACCTATCAAAATTACAATATTTTGGATTAACAAACCTCTTGATGAATCCATTATTCATATAAATTTAACTTAAAGAATTAGCTGACAAAATAATTTGTTTTAAATTAACAACTAAAAACAGCAATATACTACTAAGATATAATTATAATTAAGTAATAACTCATAACAATAGCAATAATTACAAAAATAATAACAATTTTCTATTTTATAAGGTATAGTTTTGAAAGCTGAATTCCTTACATTTTCATTTTTATGAAAAATGGGTTTTACCACGCGAAATTCGTGAACTCGAAATATCCCTATTTTTATAGGTCACGCAGTTTTTTGTTATTTCCGCAAGCTAAGCCGGGCGCGTGTAGCAATATAGCTACATAATAAACAATTGAAATAACCAGAATATCAAAAATACTACATGACATATAAAAATATAGGCTTCGAAATCGATAAATAAGATTATAGTGAAATCAATTTTGAAATAAATAAAAAATTAAACTTGAGACTTTGAGAGTTACTGGAAAAACCCATAAAATATCGATTTCGATAAAACACAAAATATAATTTTATTATTTACAATCTTACTCGATAACATGAGTATATTACCAAAGTTTTGCCATTAAACCTATGACACTGTAATAGAAAACAACCCCTACTAGCCACGAGAGGTAATACCACTATCCACCAATTAGAAATTGGCAAAATCAAGTAGGATTTTTCGGATAAAAATCTTACTAATGTAGAATTTTGTTATACAGTTAGTATTTTGAGAAAATTAATTTTTGATTTTCCCAGTAATTTTCTTAAACCGAAAATAACGGGAAATTGTAATAAATTGGAAAATAATATTACACTAAACTTCGCTCTACAGAATTCCTTTATCTAAAAAAAATATGTATAATTGCTTTCAACAAATTCAATACATCCTATCCAAAAATCAAAGTGCTTCTACCCCCTACTTACCAGCTTTGTTAGAATTATTTATTAAACAGTCTTAGACAGGATTGTTTATTATTTTAATTTTGAAAGTAAAGCTAAATTATTTCTTTCCATAAAAACGATTTCAAGCGGAGCTTCAGTATAATAATATTTAATACCTGCCTATTATTTTTTTTTTAAATAACCTTTGACTTTTAAATAGCCAATTAAAAAAAATAGATTGCCATGACAATTGTATTTGTTATTTTGTTATTTCCCCTCCATTTATAAAATATTTCATACTGAATACACCGTATAAAAGTTAGTTTTTCTTTACGCTTAATGAAACAATTGGTAAAACAAAAAAATGACCTCTTACAAGTACCAACAATAACGACTTTATCATCGGAAAATATCTTTACTCCAAAATGTTTACACAACTCCTACCCAAAAAGTTATCCACAGTAAAAAAAGTAAATAAATAAACTCTGTTGTACTTGGGAAACAATTCTAAACAAAGTTCAGTCTATACAAAATAAATGTTAATCACTAAAACTGGATATACTTTTTAGATAAAATTATAATTTATAGTAAAAAAAATTTTAATATATTTTTATTTCATATACTTAACACCAATTAATCTATAGATCGATAGATCGCCAAAATTAAAAATCTTTAAAACTAAAATAATATGTCACAATGGCAAGCGAATTTTTATAAAATAAAGAAAATGTTGAATTTTTGTTAATATGATTATTTTATTATCAAATACTATATAAAATCTATTAATACATTCTAACACTTTTAAAAAGTATTTTCAAACTAGACATTTTTACGATTTCTAGATAAAATTACAGTTTTCTCATTTTTACTTGAAAATATTTGGTAATTCGTAAAAATAACCTTTAAAATTTAAGGGACACATTTGGATTTTATGAAATTATTTATTTTAATTATTATTTTAATGAAGTATAATATGAAACTTTTTTAACTCTTTACTACCTTAAAATAAAGTATCTTTTAAATGTACTTTAAACTAATAGCTCATTCTCGCTTCGCTCAGAATCGAAAAACCTAAGTCATAAAATACAAAATATGTTTATACTTACTTATATATATTT
The DNA here is from genome assembly GCA_025469235.1 of Pemphigus obesinymphae. Taxonomy (NCBI): domain Eukaryota; kingdom Metazoa; phylum Arthropoda; class Insecta; order Hemiptera; family Aphididae; genus Pemphigus; species Pemphigus obesinymphae. The sequence continues at coordinate 18,970 of JAIPRL010004319.1, forward strand.
AGATTTAATTTTCAATGATTTGTACAGTTTTATTTTTACTATATCATTTTTAATCTAATTCGAACTATCTAGTATCTACATATACCTATAACTTATAGTTATCACTATATGCAAAAACATCGAAATCGAGCTGATTATTATATATCTATATAGTGCCTATTATTTTTGCATTGAGATGTTTACGGTAAAGTAATTCAAAATTGGTTTTATCATGAAATATTACGAAAACAATATAGATAATCGCAGAAAATAGCAGGAAGTTTGTGAAATTTTTGTTAAGACCTATAATATAACAGATTACTATATTTTGATCGATTACAAACTTATATTATTTCGGAACACTACAAGTTCTTCCAAAAATTTCATTTTAATTATTTTTCTCTCGAAATAACTTGGAATAGTTTATACAGATAAAATACCTAGGTACATATCTTTCAAAATATTGAAAATTAATTTTAAGGAAATTATATTAACTTAATTGAATGATTCAAATGTTTAATAGGATTAGCAGGGGTAAATACGTCACCGAAAAATATAGTTTAACTTTATTTCTGTTTCAAACTTAAATTTTTAAGTTTAGCAAGATTTTACCTATAAGGATATTTTTTCCATATATTATTTAATATTCATATTTTGAGTCAAAAATATATTTTGTTAAAAATTGCTTCTATGGCACATATGATATATTTATCTCATATTTTTTTATAATATTATCATTAATTTGTAAAAGATAATAAATATATAAGTAGATACTAAAGTTATCTTAAAACACGAATTTTATGATTAAAATTTAAATGTAAAAAAATGGTTATAAAATAAAGAAATAGGTAAGGTAAATAGGCAAATGCTATTGTTTACGCAACTGTTCAGCATGATTTTTTCGCACATTCCTGAAATTCAAAAAAAAATTATCTCTCTATAAGTACCTACAATCTGTCTTTAATTTATAATCTATAAAGAAACTGTATAAAACTTTTTGATCATATTTAATGACAAAAAGTGTTTATAGTTTATACGAAAAAAATACACCAATAAATATAAAACACCTAATACAAAAACCAGCTTAAATTGGATTTACCGCGTTCTTCTAGAATTTTTATTATTTTTTTTTTTTTTCTTATGTGAAACGAAAACATTTTTAAAAAATTCTTGAAAAATCATTATTAAAAAAGTTGATGAAAAAAGTAACATTTTCAAAATGTCTATATCCAGATGATATTTGAACGAAACATTCTAATTTTACTCGTATAGCATGTCAAATATCTAGTAATAAAAACACATTTTAAATTTTAAAAAAAATCATATTCATTGATTTATTTTTCAAGAATGTCAATAATATTTTTATCATCAAACGTCAAATGTTGTCAAGAATTGATTTTTTCGTCATAAACTCCAAAAAAAATAATTTATATTTTAGGACTAGGAAAGGTGATGAACTAAATTAATTTCCAATAATCATTATTATATACATTCAATAATATCTGTTTGAATATAAATAAAATATATAAACTCTACACAATCCAATGTAGGGGAGTGCAAGGCTCTGAGTACTTATTGGGAACGTCACCCGTTGATTTACTAATATCCTGATATTATTATAATATAATATACATATTACTGTACTATATTAGTTAGTTCTATTTTAAATTATTAAAACGGTACTTTATTGATATTTAAATAAAATAATGAGACGAATAATGATTTTTCGTTTCTATAAACGTTTTACATGATATAAGTATACCTACGAGTACCCACATTATTATTTCTTTTTTTCGAGAGGTATTTTGTTTTTTTATTTTTTTACTTTTTCAATAAAAGTGTAAGAAAAAACTAAAACGGGAATGCAAAAATGAGTTATTTCCTCATAATTCTGAACAAAAAAATTTGGTCTGGAAATTTGAAATTTTCAAAGATATAGGTACCTTACTTATTAAATATGTATTTTACTATTATATATAGTATTATTACACCTATATGTTATGCATTTTTACAAAATATGTTAACAATCATAACTCTGGTAATAACTAATAATTAATAACGTATATTACGTCGAACTCCACGCAGAATCGTTTTATCGAAAGAAATAATTTATCATTGATTTCAAATTCAATATATCTACCACCAGAAACCTAACGACGAGCGAAGTGCACCTGCACCTGCAAATTGCAAAATTTTTATGTTTATCATTTAATTTTCAATTATATTCCTATCAATATATTAATATTAAAGAAGTCGTTTTTCGATTTTCCCAGTTATTTAGTTATTTTCTGGAACATTATGTAAAACTACCCGAAAATAGGCGCAACGGAAAATTGTTAAAATCGAAAAATGATATTTTACCTACTGTACTTCGCTATGCAGAATCGTTTTTAGAATGCAACGATTTATCTTTGCTTTCAAATCTAAAATTATAATACTACGCACAGGTATCCTGGCCGAAGATCGAAGGAATATGATGGACCAAACGCCCACCACTATTGTATCCAGACAGCTTTTTTACTACTTATATATTTGAAAAATCAATCATATTATATATTATCAATGCAGGTGTTCTTAAGTTCATCGTCGACCTGACCGATTCTAATGATTTTCGATACACGATCGGATTATAACTGCCCATTTATAACGTTGAAATGTATGCCAAAAAATTAATGTATTTTCTTTACGTGCACATTAGACGTACTTACACGGACACATCACACGTGGTAGATAGGTACATATAGTTCGTACCGTGTACTTATGTGGTTATGTATACAGAGTCCCCGAACGGGCTAACCACCAGGCGCTTTCCGCGGACGACATTCTTCGGTAGAATTTTTTAAATTCGGTTTAGCGTAGGCGCCCCGTCGGAAAGTATACCTACCTAATATAAGAGAAAGCAACGACGACGGCCGTCCATCCCACGGACAATTAGATACGCGTTTATATAGTATTTTGTATAATATTATGTACCTACACGTATAATATATTGTGTGCACTGTGTGTCGTGCAAAATATTAATCGGTGTTTGCATGGGTATGTTACTTTTCTAAAAAGTAACTGAGTTACGTTACTAGTTACAAAATTAAAAGGTAACTAGATACAACTTTTTCGTTACATAAATACAAAAGTAATAGCGTTTATTTCATTACAATTCCAATTCAAAAGCAACCAGTTGCAATGGCGTTACTTCCGACATTTTTTAAATATGCAAAAATGAAAATAATAAAATAAAACGTCAAAAATATCTACTTTTTGCGGATTTGACGGGTAATCGGCAATTTTAGACGAATTTATTAGAATGAATTGTATTTTTTATTTATAACTATGTAACGCGTTATTGTACTGAGTTAGGTACCTACTTACAGATAACTAACGTACCTACTACCTATATATATAGGTGGTACTCTTGCGTGACTACAAAAATCAAATAACGAAGTTGCAGCCGTAACGTTACTGGAAAAAGTATCTACGTTACAGTAACGAGTAACGTCCGTTACGTTACAGCCCAACACTGATATATACATATAGAATAAATTACGGTGCAGTCAAACGATGCGACGATATAATGGAACCGACCGTATAACGTTTACACCCGTTTTAAAGGCGAGTTCGCATGGATAACGCAATCTAAATGTGTACCTACCTGGTTGTAGGACCGGGGTGGAACATATCCGTCCAAACTTTCCGACGACCACCGTGAGGAAGACGGCGACCGTGGCCACGGAAGCGAGCGCCGTGGACGGAGCTGGCCACATGTCCACACGGCTTGTATGTGTATATGTACGGTGTGCCCGCGTAACGGCGGTGGAGGCGATGTGGCGGCGTCGGCGTTTCACGTGCCCCTCATCGTCGCGTTGTTACACTTGCGCGGGCCGGGCGATTTTTTTTCGCGAACGCATGTTTTCGCAATGCGCCGGACCGTTCCGCAAGCCAGTGAACGTTTATTCATACCGTCAACCGTCGCCACCGCCGCCGCCGTGTGCTGTGTAACAACGATGACGCTGGTCCTGCCATTATTATTACGGGTAGTTTTGCATAAAAATTATTTATAAACAAAATCGCGACCACAGTCGCGCGCGCGATCGCTAGAAGTATAATAGATAGGTATATGACGTGATGGAATTATAACCGCACGCAATCCAATATTATGTGAGGGGTGATAATTGACGTGAATCGCGGACGAAAAGACGGTTATACTCGTCGATGTATATATTATTAATTATTTATATTAATTTATCGGTATTGTGTCTTGTATGACAATATGTATTATATGAAAAACGCGGAATACGGACAGTGCGAAGGGACACGAAAACGCACGCGCGACACTACGTGCGCACGGAAAGTGAACGGACTGACTGACTGGTGGTCGGCGAACGGCAAACGGAGGACGACGACAAAGAACGATGCGGCGACGGTGGCGGTCGCGCTCGCAACAGCTGGAGGGAACCGCTGTCGGTTCCCGGGCATCAGAGCGCAGCACACGCAACACGTGCACGAATGAGAAATTCCCCACTGTTACGGACCGACGGCGATGCGAGTAGCGCCACCCTCTCCGCCGTCACCGTTGGTAGAACGAGTGGCCGGTTAGGTATATATTATACGTTCGTCCCAGAGATTTTCGTTCTTTACGCCGAAGCAACGAGATTAATAATTCTCCTCGCACCCGAGGTCCGAAGACGGTCTACATAATATTCCCAAAAATTTACCTACAGAGATAATAACATACACTATAACACGAATATATTATAAGTAGGGCCCGGATGTAATGATGACTTTTGCATTTTTTATTTTATTTTATTTTTGATACGTCTTAGGCGATGCTTCCCTAGCTAAAAATATGATTCGATAACATGTACAAATCCAAAAAACTAATTTTTATTTAGCATTTTTTGGTTTTATATTTTATTTTTTTGAGCGTTTTTTACATTTTAAGGTCATTTTTTTTTTTAACTATTTTTCAATACCTAATTTTCAGAAAATTCACGGGTTTACTATTATTATAATATTGTATATTTTTATTTTTACATAAAACCAATTTTCAAATTCACACTTCAATATATATATTTTAGTTACCTATTTAATATGCATTAATATAATTAATTAAATAATTTAAATAATTTAAACAATTTTGAAGGTTTTTTTTTTAATGTTTTTAGTTCATAAATTAAATTTTTAAAGGTATTTTTGTACGTTTTTAGGGCATTTTTTGAGTTTTTTAGGTCATAAATGCATATTTTTAGTGCATTTTTATAGGGTTTTTAGGACATCAACATCCGGGCCTTAATTATAAATATTAATTAATAAAAGTCAAGTTCAAAAATGAGCGTTTTTTAACTCAAGTATATGCGGAAGACCGGGACTAATTATCTTAAATCGTGGTTGGTTGTCACAATGTATATCTTTGCAACAAGATGGCACTTATCTTCGTTATATTGTGTACATTATCAAAATGGTATTAAGAGCAGTGACGTATTTACGCCGGGGGGGAGGGGTATGGGGGATGGATCTCCCCTTGGAATTTTTTAAATGATATCCAATTTCCATGAAAAAAAAATGTAAAAATTATTATAATATTACAATACCAAAATATCCAATATTATTTTATTACTTTATTATGTGCATGTCTATGGATACATCATTAAAAAGTACAGAAAAAAATCTATTTTAATGGAAAATTTCTGCAGGATTTTTAAATTTTTAATATTCTTTTTTAATCGGATTGATCGGATTTCATTGATAAAGACACAAAACTTTATAGTGAAAAATAAGATAAATACTTATTGACTATTTATACAATACCTTATAAATAAGATAATATATAATTAGCAATGCCTTGCGTTTCATGCATTAGGTATAACATTTCAATTAATTTGTCACCTTGTAAAATTATAATTTTAAATTATAAGCAAAGCGGGGATCTTTGTTTTTTGTGAACAACTTTTCGACCAGTAAACTTGAACAAATCGTATAGACGTATAAGACGTACCTACCTATACGGGAAAATAAAAAAACTGGTTATTTTCTCGTAGGTAACTATGAAAATAATAATTCTAGAAACTTTTACTAGACATTTTTACAAAGTATGTATTTAAACTATTATTACAGCTTTGTTCTATTAAAATAAAGAATTTATATCTCTCAAATTCTATACATTCATGAACCACTACCAACATACTATACTATCTGACGAGTGGAGTGGTTCTACCCCTAGTCCTTACTGACCGGCTTTTTCAATTTTATGTTTTAGTTTCTAGTTACGAAATTATCTTAATTGTTAAACCATTTTCCCTTTAGTCATTTGAATAAAGGGATGTCTGTTTTTGACATAAATGTAATTTATAATTTTTTCTTTAATTTGCTAAAATAATGTCGAAAATTTAAATATGTGAATGTGATTCTGCAAGCAAAAACCACAAAATGTCGTCCAATTTTTCTTTTAAGTAAAACACACACTGTTTAAATGTAATATCTTCATTAATATGAATTATTCAAATACAAATTTCGTTTATATCTTATTTTCAAGTCAATTACAATAAAATTTGAGGCAGCGTTATTAAAAAAATATATATATATCCACCTATAAATAAGTAGCATCCTTGTAATACGAGTACATAGGTATACGTACATAATATGTATATAATGCATAATATTAAAAATTGGATGCTCCGTAATTTGTATTGAACTAAATATACTTATAAAACATTTGGTTTTGAAAAAATATTGGTGTCCCCAAAAAGTTTTCAATATCCCCCCTCAAGAAAATCCTAAATACACCACTGATTAAGAAGACGTAGGCACCCGCATTCCCTGCCACCGTTTAACTAACTGATAATATACGACATTTACGTTAAATAAATGTTAATTTTGTAAAGAGATTCAACTATTTTTACATTCCAATAATTTAATTAGATATATTTCTCTTTAAAATAAAAATTTTTGAAAAAAGGCTTTGGTACGTCACCAATAGTGATCTCGTCTATAAATTTGGTAATAGATAAATTTACTAATTTAATTTAAATATTAAAAATTACGAAGTTGTGATAAGAATGCTGGACGTAAATTTCGTATATTATCTGTTGATTAGTCGGAGACAGGATATACGGATACTACGTCCTTTTAAGGTAGTGGTGGCCAAACATTTTTTTTGCGAAGGCCATATCCAAAAAAAAACATTTTCATGGCGGGCCAAAGATTTAAGTGTACCTAGAAATAAATTTTAGAAGTGATAAATAATTTTGAAATTTTGACTTATCTATTTTTAGATTCTAAGGGAATTGAGGGATGTATTGGTTAACAGTGCCGTCATTTGGGGAGAGTGGAGGGAGCATTTGCCCCTGTTTAATATTAAAAGGCTTACTGGGGCGGTCGTTGAGAATATTAATCGACAAATTAGTCTAGTTTTGTTAGCAAAATACAAAAAAATGTTGATGACTTTTTTATGCTTATTTCTATTTTCAAGATAGTATTTCACACAAGAAAGATAAATCGCAAAAACCATAAGAGGAATAAACATTTATTGTTTGTAAAGGGGCCAGTTAAAAATTTAATAATAATGCGTTTTATTTTAAATTTTTTTAAGACTAGGTATATATACTTTTTCATATAGGAATTAAACAGGAGATTAAGAGTAAAGAGCTTTATTAATGACAAATTTTTTATAGTTGATACTTTAAAAAAGTTAACTGCTATGAATACCACATTATTGTAATCTTATAGATTTGTTTCTCAAGCCTTACAAATATTAATTAATTTATCATATTAATTTGAAGTACCAATTTTTGCATTCACTACATTTGAATTGCAGGGTTTGAGTACGAATAGGTTGTACACGTGTTTTCCATAAATTAGTAAATTGAAAAATAAATGTTTGGTATTCTATTTGGTAAGTTTAATAAAATTACCGTGGCGTGAGAAGCAAATCTACTGAATTTTGGTACTCACAGCGTCAGATAGAATTTATTAAAAATTATCTCAACTTGTTAAGGAGGTCATTTTTTATTTTACCAATACACGTAAAGGAAATCTATCTTTTATAGAGGAAAATTTTTATTTTGTGAAATTTATTTTAATATTATTTACTTAAAAAATAAATTAAGTTATCATGGATGCCAACTAATTTTTAATAATATACCGAATTTATCTCAGAATCGTTTTTAAATATAATAATTTATCTTTGCTTTCAAATTTAAAATAATAATAATTTACCCATAAAAACCCATTATAATCTAAAAAATGTCTTCGAGCCGGATATTTTTTTATGGTGGACCGTAGTTTGGCCACCACTGTATTAAGGAACCTCTACACCACACGATTCTAAGGAGTATTATTTAGGCAATTTATTTTACTTTCTTTGTATGATTTTGTATTTGTGTGAGGCGTACGTAATCATTTGCGTTATTAACCCGTATCAAAAATTAAAAAATATACCGGAAGCCATATTATATGCACCCACGTACACATATCAGCTATCTATTTTATAATCACAAAAAAAAATGTATATATTTCACTCAAATAGACATGACATAATAAGTACACCAATTTAAATTTTGAAAAAAAATTCGAATTTTCCATAACATTTACGAAAGAATGATGGAAATACTTTTTAAAATTTTTTTTATTTAATTAGATATGTATGTTCAAAATTTTAAAAATTTTTTTAACTTTAAATGGTTTTAACTTTTAATTATAGTATGAAATATTAAAATTAAAAATATGGCTTGATCATTCCTTCGAATAACTACTGAAAAATCTGTGTACGTTTTCAAAATTGTTATCCAAGTACGCATTATGTCGGACTGTTAAAATTATAATAAATATTTTTTTACCAAAAAAATGGTGAACGGCCTATTAATATCGTGTATGAAATTTTACAGTGGGAAAATGTATCAATTTAGAACTTGAATAATTCAATGTTTTCCACTATTTTGTTTTATTGTCATTTGTATTACAATATTATATAAAAAAACATTTTTGTTTGTAGAAAACCTGTTAAAAATTTATAAAATAAAATCAGATAGACAATTCTTAACAATACAATACAAACAACAATAAATCGAAAAAGTGCAAAAATATTTAATCGTCCAAATTTATCCATTTTCTCTCCCCCCCCCCCATATCTTTTTAATGGGTTTATACAAAATAAAATGTTTTCTCTGCAAACTAAAACCAATACAAACGAATAAAAATATTTATACTTGTAATCAAAAATTGGAAGAGCTGGGTATACGCGATAGAAATTTATGCTACCTGTAATATATGCTACTGTCGCGCATACATATACACTTTTCATATAATATAAAATCCGCTAATATACCGATAAGAAAATTAAATATTGTGCAAGTCTTTAGAAAAAAATCATTTTCAAAGACCAGTGTTTGAATTGAAGGGTATGCAGGGTAACGAAACTACTCATTTTTCATGTATAACAGCGTACCCCTTATTTTATAATGTTTTATCGCATAAAATTAGACACAAATCATGGAATAATCTCTGATGCTTATGAGATACTTCATGTGTTCCACTGTAGGGCTCTCACTTATAGCTCCAATATTATTTCTTTTATGTATAAAATGTATCCATCACTCATTCAAAAATGTTTCCTTTTGATGATAATTTGATAATACATATTACCTATAAAATCAACTGATGATGCTAAATAACTTCAATTAGATTTAGATTTATTTTCAGAATGGTGTTCTCGTAATGATATTTTGTCCTTAAATGTTCGTATTACATAATGTGAACAAATTACCTTTAGCTAATCGCTTACAAAGATATATTATATTATTCAATTATAATATAAATGGCATATATTGTGGACAAATTTAAAGACCTAGGTGTTATTTTTGACTCTAAAATGGTGTTTCATCAACATATTATTGTTTACATAAAAAGTAAAGCCCTAAAAATGTTTGGCTTTATTAGACATTGCTTCAACATTTTTTCAAACACCATTACTTTACGAACTATTTATTTATCAATATCAGATCAATACCAGATCAATCTTGAAGTATTCCTCAATTATTTAGTCTCCTCATCTTAAAGGACATCATATCATGTTATAATGAGTCCAGTATCATTTTTTGTGTTTTTTATGTGCTAAATGTATTCCAAGACAACTTAATTTTCATATGAACCTATTTTTCAAACTTTAAATCTTGATCTTTTAGAAATTAGGTGATTAAAACTGGATTTGTTTTTCTCCGTAAAGTGCTATTGCTGTTAGCTTCCTTGAACAGTTATCCTTTCACGTTTCTACACAAAGGACTAGATGTAAAGTCACATTTTACATTCCTTTAACACGTTCATCTATTATTCGTATTATGAGTTATGTAAATTTGTTAAACATTGACCATTTCATTTTTGTTGATCATAACATGTTTAAAAATTATATAAATAATCTAAAATTAATTTAAGCTATTCATATGTTTATATTATTTCTCATTAATCATGCAATTATTACTTGTTTACATGGGCATCATTTGGGAGAGGGGATTTGGATACCCAGGGCTTATTCTAAAACGCAGTTGAGCTTATTTTGCGCAATCGGGAAAGCTAGATGCACATTTGATCAACCAATTTTCGCGTAGTTGAATATTTGTGCGTGATTAATTAAATATATTTTGAACTTGAGCGTCAGGTTTAATAACTAATAAATTTGTAGATTTTTACACCAAAATATAATAATTTAGCAAAATTTCATAAAATAGTTTTATTTAAAATATAAAATATTTTATACTAATAGAAGTACTCATCGGTAGTTTCCAGGTAACTTAATACTATTTTTTACTTTGTCTATAAATTAAATCACAAAATTATGTATTATTATGATGATTATTGTTTGACGTCCGTGAAGTTAACAATGTAAAATTAACAGTTTTAAACGAAACCATCCCAACAAATGTATTGGTCGTTGTTGGAAGGGTTAGAAATTTTTAATAAATGTTTACATTTTATAGATCGATATAATTTGGTACTCAATAGTCAATACACCAATACACCCAGTTCCGACGCAAAAAATATTTGTGGGGTTATCGGAGTAATTTTCCCGATTTATTATCTCACAAAATTTAACTAGTAAAAAAAGTCATGAACTTTTTTTTGTGCTAACTACTATATAATTTTCCGACTAAATACAGACAAATGTAAATAAGCAAAAGAAAAGTTATCAATTATTTCATTTTGCCGACTTATTTCCTGGGTGAGGGTTCGTCCCAACTCCCTAACTCCCTCCTTTCCGCTGGTTTTTTTTAATAATATTACAAAATCGTAAATTATAATCTACAATTATGGTATATAGGTTATATATGGTATATGGCTTTTAGGTCAATTTTTACGTTGAAGTTGTGACCACTTAATTTATTATTCTAAAAATGTATTAAATTACCTAACATTACCTTTCATTAATATTTACGAATTTTATTTTAACTATGCTGGATAATACGAACTCGGAACTTCCCCTTCTTCCCTTTCATGGATAAGTTTGTATAAATGCGCAGTTGAGAAAAATCCTTAGAATAACCCCTGCGGATACCTACTTAATTAGTGTTTGCAATAGCTCTGCTGTTCCATCTGATGTAACCAATGCTACTGTACGAGGTCACCCAATTTCTGCGATCTTGTCCACCAGTTTTGCTAATGCTTCTATCGATTCCGTGGCTACCACGAGAACAGATTGAGTAAGTTATCAGCAAATGACGTAACCATACAGATTTAAGTAGCTCTGGACTCGATGATATGCCACCCATAAGCTGCATTTAATTTAATAGCACAGATGATTTTCTATCTCCTAGTTCAATTTCACTAAGAAGTTTCCTTAAATTATTTTTCTTGCTATCGGTAAAAATATATATTAAGCGCGACTTCAGTGTGATATATTTATAACCTGCAGTTAGTATTTATATAATATCCGCCACTTGGATATAGTAATATTTTGTGGTATCGTTTGTTATACCACTTAATGCAAATTGTGTTACAATTTGTATGAACCAAATAATTGAATTACCTTTCCAAAATGATGGAGGTTTTACTGAAACTCTTTTTACCACTAGTGCGTCTAATGTCAAATTTTGCTCGGCCATGGTGTTATGTTCTGTTTCGTCAAGGTCACCAATTTTTGGGTTATTTATTAAGTCAATAATTAATATTCTTTATTAATCCAATATAAATTATAAAAAAACATAAATTGAAACACACTAAAAACTTACAAGTAAAGAAAAAGAAACACATTAAATAAAAGTTATACTATATAAACAAACAATGATGAAAAACTAAAAAGTAAACGCTATCACCACAACAGCTGATAACTATTCAAGGAACATGTATAATAATAGATAATCAATCACAAAACATACAATAAATATTAATATTATAACCATGGATGTATATAGCACGACCTAAGATCTAGTAAGAACTAGTAGATACCTTATAGTTCGTAGTATACCTATAGAGAACTGTGAGTGTGAACGAGAACAAACTTCTTGTCGATGAAATGTCCACATCGGGCCATCTTTATGCACGATCGCACTCTATCCGTAGGATATAGGATCTGTTAACGCTTCATAAACTTATCACAGAATAAAAGTAAATTATTTTTCTGTGATTATTTCTCAAATAGTAAATCTTTATTTTACATTGAATTCACATTTCACTGTATTCTATTTAAATTAAAACATTTTTACTTAAAATTTGATTTTTCTTCCCTAATAATATGATTTTTAGAAAGTGGTTTTTCTCCACGACGACTTTCACAGCAAGAAAACAGCAAAATATCACCATTTTTTTAAAAAAAAATTGTAACACAAAGAGCAATCAAATCAAAAATCTAATAAAAAACGCTTTGATGTTCAATTTGTTAAAAATGATAAATTAATAATGTTAATAAAATATGATTTATCGTAGTAAAATAATTTTATTTGTAAATCAATACAAAAATAATAAATAGAATATATATATGAATCAAAATAGAACTGTGTATAAATTTAGTAAAATAAAAAGCTAGTAATTTAGTTGAACACTAGATAGCGTGAATGCATAAAGGAGCCCAGTCTGGACATTTATTGGAGAAATATTTGTGCATTAATGATATAGGCGTTCACAGTCCTCTATATAACGAGTTTCACAGCTAGCATAGTGGAGTAATGCAGAGTTACCATCATCAAAGACAACATGAATACTTTCATATTATCTGTGCCATCATGAATATTCTGTGAATAATAGCAAAAAAACTATTTTAATATGTTAATTATTTTTATTTTTCTCTGTGAGTAACTTTTCGGTTAGAAGGATTCGAGTAGGAATTTTGGGGTAAACAGGTTGAAAATGACCAATAGTTAATATATAAATCGGAAAATAATAGTCATAAACATAAAATTTATATCCAATATTGAATAATTTAAATATTTAATATATATTTCAATACTTAATACTTTAAAGAGGTCAATTTTCGATTTACCCAGTAATTTTGTGTACAGGAGAAATGGCCAAAAATTGTGATAAAACAGAAAATAATGTCATACTTGAACTGTATAAATCAATTATTTTATGAAAAATTTATAACTAACGTGATAACATTTTCAAAACTTTTTGATCACCTTTCAGTCATTTATAAAAAAAAATTGAAGTTGTATCCCTTTTTTTCGAATACCAGTTTTCTAATAGGAAATTTACTTAGTTGGTATACTTTAAAAAGGTCAATTTTTGTTTTTCTTGGAAGTTCATCAGATTCATAATATAGTGGCGTATCCGTGTAGCAGTCATTTTAAAGTCGGTTTAACCGAATATGCCTACATAGCTGATGTCCAAATAATTATTTCTTGCGACTATATTCCCCTTTGAAGTACCAAAATTCCTCAATTTGATGAGTTTCTCTTGATTAAGAATTTTTAGATTAGAACTATTTGGAGGTATGGGCGACCAAGTGGAGTAGGTCACTTTCCCTTTCATATTCTCCGGAAAGCTGATTTTTTGTAACTAAGTCTAAAGTTCGTCCTTACTTTTTTCCAATTCAACCACTGTCAAAGACATTATAGATAAATTATTATTTTCAAGTTTCTATAATGGTTACTAAAGTAGTGTCAACTTTTTTTCCACTTTCAATCAAATTTATTTGTTATATTCGTGTGGATAATCAATTTTTCTAAAATTAGAATATCTTGTTTTTTATTATTTTATTATTTGATTTGTAGTTGTTTATGTGGGGAAACTGAGGATATTATAGTCAAAGTAAAAGTGATTTGAGTCCTTATTTATTTTCTCTGGTTTAATGGATGAAATAACAAAGGATATCAGAGTGAGATGTTGTTTGCAGATGATATAATGTTGGTTAAAGAGTTGACGAAGTGAACGGTAGACTTAAAGAGTGAAAAGAAGCTATATATACAGCTAGATACAAAGAGAATCTATATACAGAATATATGGAGAATGATTTTGGAGAAAGAGAACACAGAGCGAATGATAGTCAAGTTATAAAGTTGTGAGGGGATTTAATGGGTGAGGTTGAAAGATTCATGTACTTATAATCTGTTCTACAGAAAAATATGGGTTTTAAGGAATATATGAAATAAAGGATTAAATGTGGGTAGATGAAGTGGAAAGAAGTGTCAGGTATTTTGTGAGACAGGAGAATCCCAATTAGGTTAAAGGGTAAATTGTATACGATAGTAGTTAGGCCTGCAATGATATACGGATCGGAGTGTTGGGCAGTGGATTGAAAGAAAAAACTGTGTGGCAGAGTTGTAAATGTTAAGATGGATAAGTGGAGTGACTAGATAGCACAAAATAAGAAATTAATATATAAGAGATAGTATATAGGATTGGTGCCAATATAGTAGATAAAATAAGAGAGAATAGATTGAGATGGCTAGGGCAATAAGGCATATTTTAAGAAGTGAAAAGACAGAGGCAGTAAGTGGAATAAAGGGAATATACGTATTATTAAAGGAAGATCAAAAAAGAGGTGGGAAGATGTAATAGAGAACGATATGTGACAGACGGGTGTAAATGGGGAGGATGCTAGAAATTAGCTTTGTGAAAGTTGAGCTTGGGAAAGGGCCGTCCTGACAATGGGTTTTGAGAGGCGGGTCATCCCCCCAACCAAAACACCAGTCGGAAATTTGAAGGTTTCAGTTGGCAAAAACAGAAAGTTAATAACCTTTTTTTTTTTTGCTTATTTATGATTTAAAGATGTGTTTTCGAGACATATACGACATAATAATAGTTTCTTCGGGATGGCCCTGCTAGGGTTGATAGAGAGAGCGAATAGGAGAAGAAGACGATTCATTTCTTAAAAATATGTTCCTGTAGAATTAATAAAAAGTATATTTATATTAGTTCCTTAGAAGTTAGAATATTCATTTCGGAAGTAATATAGCTTATTCGTTTATAGTATTCGTAGAATATTTAATCCAAAGCAAAAATAAATAGAACAAATCATTTACAATTTATAATTTTATAATAAATATTATGATGTTAATATATAGTATACATAATATATATATCCCGATATCCGGTATATTAAATTTGAATAAAACCAGATAAACTACATATATAACGGCAATACAGCATAATATTAATTAAATAATTAGTAATATATTGTAATTTAATAACCCAAATAATATATGTATATTAAAACAAAATACTAATAATATTCAGAAAAAATAAATTGTAATAAATCCATTCAGAACTGCGGTCTCAATAAGAACAATATAATAAACCTATAGGCAACTACAGCCTGTTAACTTTTTAAGATTATAAAATTTAGGTGGAAAATTGGTAAAATCCAGGATATTACAGTACACGACTTATCCAATAATAGGACATCTATAAAAACGTAAAAAAAATTCTGAATATTTAAAAAAAGAGCAATTAAAGGTATAGTTTAGTGGTCCACAAATTTCGGGCGTCGCCATGTATGTAAATTTTGACACACAAAATTAAATACTCCTACGAACTTCAAAAACGGGTTCAATCGTTTGGATTTTTTATCATGATCACGAGAAAAGGTAATTTTAACGTTATGTATGAAATTCAAAGAATTCAAAAATTAACCTTGCAAATGCATAAATAATTTTTGATGGATCAAATATGGAAATATAGGCAAAACCATAGATGGAACTACGGTCTGGATTAATAAGGCCTTGGCCCAGGATAATAAATTGGTCTCGAATTTAAGTAACTACATAATACATATATGTATTTTTAACCATATACATATTATGGTTTAATCCTTTTATTGTAAATTATGCGAAGTTAAGGTTGGTAGCGATCGTCGGTTTACTGTTAGAACAGCATATCAACCATTTAACATATCCGATCAAGTACACAAAAAAAAAAATAATATACAACAATAAATATCGAATACCAAAAAGTCGTCATTCAACTTAGACTTGTGTAGAGCATTGACGTCAGCTAACATACCATTAATTATTAAATAAGCTCAACAACGCTCTTTATTATAATTTTTTGAAAAAGTACACAGGAAAAGAGATACCTGATGAATCAAAAATTCGCAAAAACTATTTATCAGAGTGCTACCAAGAAACAATAAATAAAATTCAAAGTTGCGTAACTGGCAAGAAAATTTGGGTTTCTTTACGAGACATTAAATTAATATAGGCAATAATATATAAAGAGGATATCATATACGCATTCATACACGCACAACATATAGTAAATCTATTTATCTAAGTGCCACTTTATTACTACAAATCGGTTGTAGTTGATATTAGAGTAAATTTAACTATTATCAAATTTGTAGAAAAAAATATAAACTGTGCTGTAACTTCGTTTTTTAAAAATAATTTTTTTTTTTTGAGCAAATTATATGTAGTTAAATAACTCAATTTTTTAAATGCATACATAAACTTGTTCAAAAATAAAAATATTTAAAAATAACTTGACCCTACAGTTTATACACTTTATGTTCTCCTCTAAAAATTCGGTAATAAGTAAATGCACTCTAATATTAACAGATCTGTAGTAATAATGCGGTGCGTATATTTACTACGTTATGAGTGTATAAGACAGAGACAAAAAACCCCACGTTTGGGTATGACATATTAATTATATTTCTTCTAATGAATGATTTAATGTAAAAGTAATTTCTTTCAGGTTATTAATTACTTAAATATTTAATATAGTTAATAATATTGTATTATTAATTCTACTTCGATAATTTTCCTGTCTATGTATTTTTACATGAAAATGTGTACATTATAATAATATATTTTTTTATGTGTTCATTATTAATATTCTTTAATATTATATCAATTTAATTTATATTATGGTACCTATATTTTATTTTCAATTTTATTATAACTATACACTTAATAATAATAATATGCTATTAATAATAATGTATTTTTTGTTGTTTATATTATACATACCTATCTATAATATTATGTTGAGACTACTACGATTAATAAATAAATAAAAAAAACAATATTTTCTAATATAAATATGTTTATAATTTATATGTATTACCATTGATTATATATTATATATATATATATATATATAATCAATGGTATTACCTATATTAAATGAATAATAATTTCTTTAAAAAGTGATTGTATGAAATGTGACTATATTACGATAATTTCACATACATGGACCATTGAAATGAAACATTCTGTTTACAGGTAACATATGAAGTAAATTTACAGGTACAGGGTATGTTAATAGACAATATACCGAGTATATTTATAAGAAACACAAAGTGGACATTTTTATAGGCAACATAAATAAAATACTGTTATTAACAAGCCCAGGGATATTGTCGCTTTCCTTTGCACAGTGTTAATATCATAACTAACACTATACCGGGGCCAGCGCTAAAAACTATTTATGGGGGAGGGGATAGTGTTTCCAAAATACCGACGGAAAAACATCTATAAAATGTAAATAAGCAAAAAAAAACCGTACAGCTCTCCCCCTAAATCCAGCCCTGAACACTATAGATGCAACTAAGCTCTAAAATTGTAAATTGTTTTTAGATTTTGACTTTAGTTTTTATAAATTATTTATATTTTGTTAATTAAATTTAATGTTTAACAAGTTCTTTTTTCACCAATATATTTACGCCACATGAATAAAAAAAAAAAAAAAAAAAGCTCTAAAATTAAACAATAAATTTCCAATAAAACGCATATTTTTCACACCGTGCATTTGCTATTCGCGTTTTCTTCATAATATTAGGTAAACTTTGTAATATAAAAATGATGTCACGTATCATAAGAAAATTAGAGCATATAATATTACGTTCTTATAATTTTTAGAGAGCTAATTATTAATTTTTGAAAATGCACTAAGCCCGGTAAAATACGTCTAGCGTGTAAGTGAGGTCCGTTCAAATTTAAAAATTTAAATAAATATATCTACTTAAATAGTTATTTACAAAAAATTATATGTACCAGATACCTATAAAAGAGCCTCTTTGAAAATAATGGCTTCTGGGCCCCAAAATATCTTAATCCAAGCCTAGTTATCATGAAAAAATCCACGTTAAAATGAATTTGATTTATATTTTAGATAAATAGAATCTGCAGTTTTTGTATTGACGAAAATCAAAAATTTACTTCCTAAAACCTATGGTTCATTTTTACTCAATTTCAATATTTTCTTTTTACAAAAAAATTAATAAAAACAATTTTTTTTCAATAAGGAGTGGAAGTATAGGTATATTTACTTCGTTCATTGGGTAGGATACTGGTAATGGATATATTGAAAAGTTGAATTTGAAAACAATGATGATAAGTCATTTTTTCGATTTTGAGCGGATCTTGGGTATAATAATAATATTTAATATTATTTTTTTTTTTTTTAAACGACCTTTAACCTTTAAATAGCTAATTAAAAAAAAGAAATCAATAACCATAACAACTATTTATTCGTTATTTTGTTATTTCCTTGCATATATAAAATACTGTAGGTATACAGCATACATTCTGTGATAAAACCAATCGATTCTTCGTCCTCACTCAAAACCTAATAAACTCATCAAAAATGCTATTATTATAGATTATTACCTATATGTACACAAATATTATACATATTTTTCTGTGACAATACTGACAACTGATAATCTATTGCAAGTATTTATAATCTATAAAATTCGTATTTTCATTCTTATATACTTTTATAGTTTCATTTACAATATTTGAATCAATAAATATTTATTTAATTAAAAATATTGGGCTTGATTTTGTCCTAGTTTTAATAATATTGGGCATAGTTAGGTACACGCAGTGAGGATTAATACATAGTAACGGGACTGCAGTGCATCAATATTTTAATTAGGTAGGTATGTTTATTTTACTTTAATTTTTTCATTAGAAACAACTTTTCAACCAAAAAAACCCATATGTTTGTAATTTTTAACATTAAATTTTTCAGGGGATTATGTCCTACATTATTTACAAACCTGAGGGGCATTTTCAATTTTTTCCGTTTAGCGACTATTAATGTTGATCGCCAAAACCGAATACCTACTTCATAAACCGCTCTACGGCAGAAAATATTCCCAAGCCGACGAAATACAGGCCAGTGATCAATCTATAGTACTTATATCATATTATAATGATATATATATATATATATATATATATTATATCAATGATGTTATAACATCCTAGAATAGGTATATTATAGATTTAAAAAAAAAAAAAATTAATATGCCTAGATGATACGGTATAGATATTAGCTTTAGTTGGTATATATATAGGTATTCCATATAATTATATAGGTACGGCATATCTAAATATTTTAATATTATTCGCATATTTCTTTTTTTTCAAAGTAGATACCAATTAGGTAAATACCTACTAATTAGTAATTTGACTAGATTTTTTACAAGATAATTATTTATATTTATTATTTATCAAAAAGTCCTCCGCGGTTACCTATACTCATCTGTTTACTTGAAATAATACGGTACTACCTACATTATGTAGGTAATAAGTATATAGGTATGCAATTATACATTTACGCAAAGTGCAAACATACAAATCCGAAATTTGAATTTAATCGATAGTCGGTAGCTGGGTCCCTAAGTAAAAAAATTACTGGTTTTCTACAGGATGTTGAGGACATAGACATACCTAATATAGTTTCAGGATAATTGTTGTTTTCAGTCATTGAAATTTTAGACAATTAATTGTGCTTAACCATAGATCGTAGGACATAGATATTACCATATAGGTAATCAGTGGCGTATTTTAAAAAATTTGTTGGGGGGGGGGTCTAAATATTAAGTACCTATAAATTTATAATATAAAAAAAAACACATACGAGTTATGATGTAATAATTATATTATGTATATTTCACTACTATTATGATTTATTAATACAAATTAAT
>JAIPRL010004320.1:0-39297 GCA_025469235.1 Pemphigus obesinymphae
ATTCTTTTATCACACAGAATACCTGACGCTTCTCTCCACTTCGTCCATCCACACTTAATCCTGTGTTTCATATCCTCTTCGAAACCCCCATCTTTCTGTACAACGGACCCTAAATACTTGAACCTCTTCACTTCTCCCACCACATCCCCACTTAACTTTATTTCTAGCCTTTCCCTATTCCCTCTGTGTTCCCTTTCACTAAAATCATACTCTATACATTCTGTTTTACTCCTAATTCTTAGTCCTTTACTTTCCAGAATTTCCCTCCACTCTTCAAGTCTACCATTCACTACCTCAGGACTTTCTCCTATCAGTACTATATCATCTGCAAACAACATGCACCATGGTAACTTCCCCTGTTTATCCTTTGTTATCTCATCCATTACCAGGGAAAATAAGTAAGGACTCAAAGCTGAACCCTGATGTACCCCCACTCTGACTCTAAAATCCTCAGTTTCTCCACACAGACTTCTCACTCTTGTACTCGTCCCTTCATACATATCTTCAATTATGTTCACATACACCTTTAGTAATCCTTTCTTCATTAATGCCCACTTTAAGATCTCCCTAGGAACCATATTATAAGCCTTCTCTAGATCAATAAATACCATCCACAATTTCTTTTTGATTTCTCTGTACTTCTCTACAATCTGTCTCGCACAAAATATTGGCTCCATTGTTGACCTCCCAGGCATAAACCCAAACTCTTAGGAATTAATATTAAAAATTGAAAAGTCTTCGTCTGGAGTTTTCCAACTAGCAGTTTTCAAAATATATTTCACGGTTTTATATTTACGGCCTACTCGGACAATTCAATCAACTATGGACAAAAATAGATACTTTTGTCTTTATATAAAACTTGTCACAAATAACTGCCTTAAAAATGTTTAGATAGGTATAGATGTATAAATACATACATTTTTTAAATAAAATTATGATTGTTTATTTTTGGAAAGTTCAAAAGTTAATGATTTTAAAAAGACATTTTTTACAATATTATCTTTGATGATTCTTTTTAATTTTCATAACTGTATCAATGTTTTTCCGCATATCTAACTATATATACGAGTTTATTATTTCATCTATATGATTGTTCTGACCAGTTTTACTGTTGCATTTAAACCACAATCTACGTAGGTAAGTATATATGTTTTTAAAGTGTTGGGGTTCATTAATCGATCGGTTATAATTAAAACGTTATTGCTATCGATATTGCTGCTAAAAACCACTATCTTATACATACAAATTGTATCAAATGTTGAAAAATTTCGGAGGGGGCCCGGACCCCATGGACTCCTCAGATACGGCCTCGATACCAGATACCTATTATTATTATAATGAACCGCAATCGACGACTCTGCGCGATCGAGAAAAATGAAATGATCGAGTATATTTTCTACTGACGTGCCCATACCGTGTCATAAAAAAAACCGAATCAATTTACAGGATCTTAATAGCGTATCAGTAACCACTAACCAGTTAGTTCATTGTATGCTGTTTAGGTATATATTATTATTATTATTATTATTATGTATTATTTATGTGTATCATCGTCGTTTTAGTGCATCTAAAATGAATATATAAACCGTATTATAATATTATACATTATACAGACAGTTGGCTGCCAGCTATAACAGCGAAACGTCCAATAGGAACACTGCGGCTAATTTGTTTACATACAACATTTAAAATAGAGAGCATTTCTTATTAAATTAAACTGTTATGCGCATTTCAAAACATATTATCTTTGATCGTCCGTCTGGCATGTCAATACTTAAAATCATTTTAAACTCGTTATATACGAATGTACGTTTATATTTATTATCTGTGTTTTTCAATCTCTAAAACTCAAATTGTACCTATATAATATCATTATAAGTAGGAAAATAACTTCGAAAGAGATCATAAAAATGTACTAATTAAATACTTAACCATATATTATTATAAATACGTAAAACGAAAAATGTAGTATTTTATCATAAAACGGATTACACAGATTTTATGGGATTGCGGCATAGTAATATAGAAAAAAAACCCCATTTCTATTCAAAATACTGTTTATCTTAATGTTTAAAATGTAAATACGATAAAGTTTAACGCCATATACGTATATATTATATATGTTATATATACGTATAGTACCTAAGTAAAAAATATTGCTTGAGTATATACTATATACATACAACTGTTATATAATGACATTTTCGGGGGGTCTAACCAGTATAACCAAATAAATTTTGAAATTTTGTAGTGAAATAAAAACCCATAGGAATACTTAAAATCTTAGTTTTAGATTTTCGATTTCCATCTATTTATTTATCCATTCTAACTATATATAAACTATACCTACTGGATGAACTGCTATGCGAGGATATTAGATACATAGTGACTTGTGGGATATGATGTAACCTGTGTGAAAATAAGGACTAACAAATTGTTAAATTCATAATTTCTACAAAGTTTGAGCAAATTAAAACAGGTAATTGTATCTTTTGATTTGAATTCGTAGCAGGGACTGGAACCACACCTAATTTATTATTATTAATATTGTTATATTATAATATATATGTAATATTAATCAAAAGTAAGATATTTTGGATAG
This sequence comes from Pemphigus obesinymphae, assembly GCA_025469235.1. Lineage (NCBI taxonomy): Eukaryota > Metazoa > Arthropoda > Insecta > Hemiptera > Aphididae > Pemphigus > Pemphigus obesinymphae. Next base: position 2,603 of record JAIPRL010004320.1, read on the forward strand.
CTTAGGTTAAAGGATATTTCAAAAGTCAATATATGAATGGTAATTTATTGATAATTATGTAAGTACCATGAAGAAATCAATTTTCGTTATCCATATAAAAAAAAAAAATTATTATTATAATATTATTTACTATTATGAACAGTTTTATTAAGATGATTTTTACAATATATCATTATTTATGTATAAAAAACTTGTTACAAACAATTCATATAGTATATACAATATGATTTAGCAACACATTGTAAAAATTTTGCAATATTCAACCAATTGCAATCTTATTCACAATAACACAAAACAAAAAAATAATGTTTTTTATGAAAATAGAACTTGTAAATACAGTATAAACACAATTGTAAGCTAACAAATTTTAAAATTCCTAATCACTCCATGGTATATAATTAATACATTTTAATCTGAATTTTGATAATTTGAAGAAACGGTTCGTACCGATATTAACCGGAATTGGAACCGGAACTAGAACCTATAAAATCATTAAAGTTTCAGTCTCTATTTGTGTTGGAACTTTTCATAAACAATAATACATATTTACATGATAATTGTAAACAATAAACCATTAAACCTAATTAAAAATTTAATTTTACTCTTTATTAATATAAAGTATTAAAGTATATAAAGTAATATAAGTATTTATACTTTTTTTTTAATGAATAAAAATGTATTGTATATACTCTATTTAAAATATTTATTAAGTATTTTAAATTTTAATTTATTTATTCAATGTGAATAATACCTACATAATACAATTTTATACTTTTTATCTGACCATAAATTAAAATGTTTTTTTTAAAATTATATACAGATTTTTTATTTCATATCATTTTATAATTTTATAAGTTTACTATTTAAAGTATTCCCAATTCACTACTTAAGTCTTAATAATATATCTTGTATTTATCTTATTACTTGGTCTACTATTTAGACCATTCATGCATATTTTCTCATTTTTAACAGTATACAATATAAATGATAAACACTGAGTACATTTGAATCATTAAAATTTTTATAATTTAATAATATTTAAGCATGTCTATTGTACATATTTATTGATAAACAATAAAACATTCAGGTACAAATGTTGCGGAAGTTGGTCTATTGTCATTTGAATCTTCAAAAAGGAATACAGAATAGTGTGTTACTATTATTTTTTATTTGAAAGCAAAGACAAATCATTGCACTTGAATAATCATTGTGTGCAAAGTTCGGTATAATATATATTATCTTCTGTAAAATTATATAATGTTATATAATATTTATTTAATTATCATAAACAAATTAAATCATTATAAAACCAATATATTTCTATATTCCTCGCTGAAAAAAAAAAAAGAATGTCTATATAAAATGTATATTTTACATTTATAAAAACACGATATATAAATGCATGTTTCAAAAATGTAAACGGTGTACATTTTAGACATTTTAAGGCCTACTCCATTTTCATATTAATGGATCAATATCGAGACGTAGAATTCCGATTCTCACCGTTCATATATTTTCTAGTGACATATTCATGAAGGTAGATCACAATTATACAATTTATATAATTTTTTTGTATTTTCGAATTTTTAATCATGGTGTGATACTATAAATATATAGGGTACTTACAGCGTTTTACTATTAATTTATTTGTTAACCTACGGTGAGTATGTAGAAGTTCAAAAATGGAAAATTATAAATCGTTAAATTGAATGTTAAATAGTATTTTAAACATTTTTAAGTACAGCTGCGAAAAGATATATATAGATTTCGGTATAAAATGGAGTTTTTCGTCAGCCACATTAGGGGACGTTCGGGTATTACGTCAGCACATTTTTAGCCTTTGTAGATCCCCTCCTCCCCCTTGTCTATCCCCTGTCAGTAAACGTCAGACACACCTACTTTATTGCGTCAGCATATGTCCAATGACCCCCTCTATTAAATAATTTAAAAAAAAAACGATTTCGAATTTTATATGTATTAATTAAAAATAAATGAAAAATGTCGTTACATATTTTGATTTTTTTACGACTGCTGACGTCAACATGGTTCTAAATACCCTCCCGCCCCATTCCCCTCGTCAGCAAATGTAAGCGCGCAACAGACTCCCTCCTCCTCATGGTGCTTACGTAATACTTGAACTAACCCCTTACTGTACGGCATATTTCGAAACGTTTAAACGGCGTAATAATTATTCAGAGTTCATATTTTCATGGAATTCCGGTACAAATGCTGTATACGCGTCCAGGCCAGACGCTATAGTTATTTTCCGCCCCAAAGCGAAAATTTCAATGCCGCCTTTAAAAACATAAATAAGGAAAAAAAAAAGTTCATCAATTTTTTTCCGATTACAGAACAAAAATACGTGGTCGTCGTTCTATCGCCTATATTCATAATTTAATTTTGCCACCCTAAAGCGACGCGCCTGGCGTATGTCCGAACGTCGCTGATCGCGGAACACCGCGGCCGAAGTGCAGTGATGTTAGATATAGGAGTTAACAATGTTCCCTCTGGAGATTACGAAATTTCTCTTTAGATTCCGAAATTTCCCTATAAAAAGTAAAACTACACATAAATTAAATATATACCTATACCATGAACACATATACTGTTATATATTATATATATATGACCTATACGTCATATCAGAAAACATGGTCAAATCGTTATTTCCAAAACAATAACACGTATCTCGAAAAAGTGATTTTTCAGTGAACACATAAATATAACGTATAGCGCGCGTTTGCTCATTTTTACCTATCAAAAATGTTTACACGAGTTATTATTACGCGAAGATAAATAAAATAATAAGTATACTTACCTATTTGTTGATTCAAAGCTTACACGTTATTAAGACATATTATTTTAATATAAATGAAGAGCTTTTCTGTTCCAAACCGGAAGCTAGTACCCGACCCTAATCAAGGAGTCTAAGGGATGAATCTCCCTCGTAGCACGCGGTCTGCTGTAAACAGACTTCGAACAGGTCATGGTCGGTGTGGCGCTCTTTTACATAAATGGGGGTTCCAAGACAACCCAGCTTGCGACTGTGGCAACGGACATCAGACAATGAGTCACATCGTAACAGAGTGCCACAGAAGAAAATTCATCCAAGGGTTTGAAGGCATACATACAGTGACCTCGGAAGCAATAAGGTGGATTACAAATCTCGACATATGCTTATGAAGAATATGACATGTTGAGAACTCTTACATCCTATATTTTTGATTTTCTTACTTTTGATTATAGTTATATTTAAGTTAAACCATTATGTTATATTTTATATACCAGTTATTATTATATACTATTCTATGATATTGTTAGTAAAGTTGATTTGCGTAAAGCCATACGAAATAAATAAATACATTTCAATACCTATATCTAAATGTTATATTTATTTTTACGAAAAAAACGACGAATTAAATTATTTATCGCTATAATTCAATTTCAAATTAAAACACCTACATATATTAAGATCTTCCCTATAGGTATGCAATGTAATAAAAGTTTGCATTTTGTGAAATTCAAAATTTCCCCGCGCGGACGGAAATTCTCTCTCGCGTCTGACATCACCGCGACCGAAGTGTAATGACGACGACTATTATATTATATTATATCGTAGCTAGTGATCTGTCCGGGCCGGCGTAAACGGCAAACACGATTGGTGGCGGCGGCGGATGCTGTGCGCGTATATATGTGCAACACGATTACAAATAAGTGCGCGCGCGACGACCGCCGACGTCTAAAAGGAAACTTGTTCGGGCGTATTATTATTATTATTATTATTATTATTATTATTATTATTATTATTGGACCAACGACGACAATGTTATTAGCCGACGGACCATTTGCAGAGCGCAAAAGACACACGTACACGCATATATATCCGATACACATTATATGTACAGAAGATATACGTATATATATGTACAGAAGATATATACATATATATATATATATATGTACAGAAGATATATACATATATATATATATGTACAGAAGATATACATATATATGTATAAGAAGATACAATTTGCGATATATACACTGTGTGTATATATACTTATGTGCCTCGAACCCGTGCCAAGCCGTGGTGCTGCCAGTCGATGATGATGATGATGACGGCGGCGATCGACCGGCTAAATGGAAATAACGATCTGGAAATAAAAAAACCATTTCAAAACGCGAGCGCGCGCCGTCCGACGTCTGTATAGGTATATTATCATTATTATCATTATGGTCGCTCCGTCCGTAAGTCGTCTACTGACCCGCGTGCGAAGAAACCGTGTCAATAATCTCATCTGGCGACCACATCTTCTATATATTCAATATATATATATATATATATATATATATACATTATACACACACACACACACACAATCGTATATTACGTGTATATACGTACATAATATTATATCATGTGTGCGTATGGGTTAGGTATATACTCCGTTACCCTGTGCCCAGGTAGATAACACCAGATAAACTAATAATAATATATACAATATATAATAATAGGGAAAAAAAGCCACATGGCAAAAAAAGACAAATTATTTTAGTTTGGATTTTATACGTAATATGACAAAATAATGATAACTGTAGATATTTTCATTAAATTTTTATTAATTTCTCATAATATAATGCGTATAATCACACTGTAATTAACGGTGAAATAAATAATTTTCAATTATCACAGATAATATTAATATTATAATAATATAATATGTGTTAATGGTCAGTATATTAGAGTATCCTATTGTAATAATTCCATTATATTTATTATTTTGTATTATCTTTGGATTCTGATTATTATTCATATACTAAAGTATTTCGGATTTTTTAACAGCAATCGCACATATCATACACTTTTACTAAGATTTTTTTAATATTAAGAATTTGAGAATTAAGATTATAAAGATTATTATTGACTATAAGTTCTATACCATATTATTATATCTGTGATTATTGAAAATTATTTATTTTCAACACGACAACAAATACAATGAAAAATAGATACCTACTTATCATTATTTCGTTATATTATGTATAAAATCCAAATTAAAACAATTTCTCTTTTTTTCTGTGGCTTTTTTTTCCTAGATTCATACAATATATATACTTATACAATGCTACAATTGCCTTTTTATCAGTGGCATATTTTGTGATAGAATGTGGAGGGTGTATTCGCCTCAGGTGGCACTTCTGTGCACAGTGAAATTTGCGTTTATCCAATATCGAAAAATATAAATGTGATAATATCGTGATGCCTAAGAAAACAGCATGACTTTACGGTTTACACGGACACCGAATCGGAAATCACGACAGGAAATTATAATACACTATATATCCGATGATAATATATAATAAACGAGTTTAGTAGCTCAAAAGTTCACTCAGTAATGCAGTAAACGTATACGTACAATTATTTGGGAATACTATACGATTGCAGCGTACGTAATTTATATACAGCGATAGTAATATTTTCCACCTTTTTATTTAAAAAAAATTTTGCATAAAGTACTTAATAAATAAATGAATAAATTGAACGTTGTGTAGACAGAAGGGAATGCGTAAAAAAAAAAACCCTACTATTTGAAAATTTAACATAACGGAACTACTTTGAACACCAGCTTTTAAATTATTAGTTCTTCAATGCGGAAAATTCTTAATAAATCTAAAAACCCCGGCCAGTCAGGGATGGAAGCTCTTTGCTCGCCGGTATTAGGATACTGGCAGCACGTGAATGTATAGCATTTTAAGTAGTGCTAGATTTTCTCAATAATCATAATAATAATTCAAATATATAATAAATTATAATAATTTTCTCAAACATTTCTCAAGCTCTACGTAGTATAATTTTCCAATTTATAAAAATTTTTGGTCATTTAAAATTTGAATCAAAACATTACATCTATATGGTACCAACTAGAACGAATTTGTTATCAAATAACTTTACACCTAAAAATTTTTATTTTACTAGTTCTACTCGAAAAATAAATAATATAATATAAATACAGGTAGATATAGAAACATAAAAAAAACCTATATCATTGTAATCCTTGCTATAAGCTCAAAATTAAAAAAAACATTTCTTGCCATTCAATGCAGGTAATTAAAATCTAAATTAAATTGTGATAAAAAAAAAACATAATAATTGACTTATTCCAATTTATCCACGTACGTTCTGTTAATATAACGTTGCCAGATGTACAATGCGCAATCGTGTTTTTACTCTTTCAGTGAATTATATATTACCCGCAGACGAGCGACCTTATTGGGGGTTGTCCCCGTAAAAAAAATTGGCATCTCCGAATTACCCAATCGTTCTACTTAATATAATGGTTATTATTCTGAGATGATAATAGAATAGAAAAATGTATTAAAAAAATCACCAAGATGTTTTGAGAATTTAATGTCAATATTTTTTGTTGTCAACTTGAGACCAACATCATCGGTACTAGTATTAACTACCAGTTAGTAAAACTTCAATACCTACTATAAAACCACTAATCTAACAAATCTTTGTGATTTATAGAAAATAAAAAAATACAACAAATTTGTTTTTATTTAAATTTATGAGAACTGATCGTTGTCTAATGTCTTCCACTTTATATCGAAGACAAATATGTATGTGAATATAAGTATAAGTGTCAGCAATTATTCATTCAATATAACATACGCATTATCAAATATTTAAAAGAAATGATAAATTAGTGTAGGAAGGAAGAGGAATGATTAAGGGCCTTCTTGTTGTAATAATCCTAAATACGTATAGATACTATATTATAATGATGATGACATTTAGTGGTACACCTATGTATAAATTAAAACGAGAGACTTGGGGTTATAGTTGAGTGTTTGTATAATATACATATTATGTACTATAAAATAAACATTAATACTACGCGTAGATATTTATGATGCGAGTTTGTGAGCTGGTTCGTTTTGGGTAACAAAAATGTTGACAAACGACTAGAATTCATACAACTCTCAATGGATATACCGATAGATAAATTTAGTATATATATATACGTATCTATAAGTTAAGTAGGAATGAACGAAACGGTGCCAAAATCGAAATGAAAAATTGAACTATTATATTATTATGTCAACTATAGGTTTTCCCCAAAATGATTATTGGCAATAGATTAATAAAATTTAGAGGACGATTTGTAAATTGTATAGGCTATATTTCTGGTTATACCATTTACGATGAGTTAGTGTTTTGTAAAAATTGGCAGAAGTATATATCTAATATATCGTATAATTTTGCTGTTCTGCGCAAAACCGGAGCGTTTTATAAGTCAACCCAAATTAGCATAATTTATTATATTATATATTATAATATGTAGCTATACGTAATATTATTTTGTTGGCAGAAATAGTAGTTGTTATATGTGACAATATTGAATATTTTATAGATATTACACGAATAATAATACGATAATTAGGTAAATATAGTAGCATCGTATTATTTCAAAATTAATTTAATTTTAATAGGTCAACAATTTTAATAATTAGGTAAGAAAATTATAATATACATTTAGTATGAACTATAAATCATATTTGAACTTAAGTTATGATTATCAAGTATATAAGTGTATAGGTATACAACCCATCATAATTTTATTTACCATTTATTGATAGTATTAAAACCAAGATCGTAAATGAATTTTTATAGAAATGTACGAACTATGTTTGTAATTATTTTATTATTAATACAATCATAATATATACTTATACTTTTAAACTACTCAATAATATCCTTTGATTCCTGCAGTTATCAATGAAAATATTTGTTGGATATATCATCACATTTATTTATTTGATATAATATAGTTATAATGTGGTTTAACAGTTAATTATACCTAATAGGAAATAAATGTAAGATTACAAAATGAAAAAATACATATAAAACTTGAAAAAAAAATTATTAATTTTTTTCAACAATTTAAACCAAAGACAATGGTTATAAATTAAAATAACTTGGTTACAGATGTCTTATGAGCCTAACTATAGTAGTAGCTCTACTATAAATGATTCTATGTATAGATAATTTGGAAGGTGTGCAGTAATATTGTATCAGTCGATTGAATTATAAAATTTAGATTTTTTTTAGAAATTTGGGGAAATCGATTGTCTTATTAATCATTTTTTAAATTAAATTAAAATCGTAATAAATACATTTTATCTAAACGTTGGAATTCACTAAATGAGCTATAGTAGTGTTAAAAAGCAAGAACTTCTCAAACTTATTCAGTACAAATCTTGATTTTTTTTTTCTGAGATAGGTACTCAAGAAAAAGGCATTTTAATATTGATGATCTTACCAGAGTATAAACTAATACCAAAATTATGTAGAAACATTATACAAATCGCATGAATATTGACAGACAACATCTAGTGTACCTATGCGATTCTTTAATATTATAGGTATACAGAAATTCAATGATCTGAGAAACATAAATGACACGTTTTTACACGATATTTTGGAAGTAATTGGACTATTATCAATATATTTATCTATAAATAAATAGTTATTTTATCATGTGGTAAAATGGTAAATGGTTTGGATAACCATTTTTACGATTTAATCTGCAATTATATTTTGTTAATAAATCTATAAATCTTGTCTTTGGCATAATATATGCGAAAAAAAAGTCCGATTTAGGCCAGAAAATGTTGGGTTTTTAAGTAAAACTGTATTGTAGATACCTACCTATATACACTTCTGCTTTCGTATATAACTGCAGTACCAAGTGGACTTATATATATATAGGCTTACAGGCATATGTACCGTGATGATGATACCTACATATCAGCCAAGGAGTGAAAGATAAAGACAGCCGAACGAATCGTCACGAGCAGACGAGGTGGTGGAGAGAAATGTGTTTGAAAAAAAAAAAAATCTAGGAGTCTTAACCTTAACTCTCGGCGACCACTTTACCGTCGCATATATATATATATATATATATATGCTTGCCCCCGGGAGATATATATATACAATTTTATAGTAGGTATCGGTCGGTATATATATATATATATATACACTACATAGGTACACACAGTGTTATTAATGCGTTCTGATTAAAGTGTTTTGGTATAATATGTAAACCCAACTACGCGTACACTCGTAAAAATGTTAAGAAATTAATGTCGAAATAATTTTACACGTAAAACCACTGACTGCTAAATAATATATATAATATACCTATATATATATATATATATATAGATGCTCTTCTTCGCAAATATAATAATTATATTATTCGATAATATACATATATATAGGTGTATTGCGCTAGATAGTGTTTATACGAGCTACGGTTATCTATTTAATTGAACGAAGGAGTTATAAAAAAAAAAAAAAAAAAAAACCGATTCACCGAAACGCCGTTAAAAAGTCGATAAAAAGTGATTTTTCAATATAATATACGAGCTTTGATGACGAATAAAAAAAAAAAAAAAAAATGGAAAAAATGCAATATATAATAATAATCATGCGCCCACTCGTTTTTTTACACGTTATACGTACATATAATATATATATAGGACTTGTAAAAAGTCCTCTCGATACACCGCCACTGTAGCCGGTAAACACGATTAATCGCTTTTTTAACCGCATAATATCACATGTCGTAGATATATATATATATATATATATATATGTATAACCCGACTGCCTCGTAAATACTATATATTTATATATATATATATATATATAATAGTATTATCTCGTCGTTTCCCAATATAAAAAAATCCGTCGATTGCGCGCACACGATTCTATCGCTCGTCTTTCTACAAAACATAATGAAATAAAAAATATATCATTCGTATTGTATGGATGCGACACATTATACGGATCTATTTGACACAGTTGTTCGCTTTTGGCCCTTATGTAGGACGCACACACGATTCGTTTTTCTCATTTTGTACAAATAACTTATTCGTTTCCACAGCATCGCACGTCACCGTAATATAATATTATAATATAGCCTATACCTACCATGTATACATAATATAATATTCGGCCAATCGACGGGCATAATCCACGCACGGGTGAAATATATATAATGTAGTGCCATCGCGTTAAAAACTGTATCATCCACCGTGAAACCTAAAAAAAAAAAAAAAAAAAAAACCCGTCCGAAACCCGACCAGTTATACGCGTTTCGTAATATCGTACAGCTATCGTTCGTTTGTAATACTCGTATTGTTATATTGGATTCGTTTTACGTGTAAAAAAGTCGTTTTTTCTCTCTCTCGATTCTCCATTCCGTCTCCTCCGGGTAAAAAAAAAAAAAACCGTTCAAAGATTCGAAAAAAATATGTTTTGAAAGCTCACGTCACTGTCAATTTCACACATATATACACATATTATTATAATATTACATATTGACAGTGTATTAAATTAAATCCACTTTTTACAGTCCGATCAAAAGAAATCGCGTTGATTTAACGTTAAACATATATATATATATATATATATATCTCAATTTCGGCTAGCCGATTATCGACTGTGCCGGTCGACGATAATAATATTTAAACTAATGAAAATGTATCGACAAACTCCGCCGCTGGGCTCGTAATATTATTAAATTATTATTATCGAAATTTGTGTTCTATATATAAGCGCCACGCCTGCGTAAGATAAATAATAATATTATGTAGAATATGGATCGAAACTCTAATATAGTTATTATAATAAACGAGATTTTCGATTTCTTTAAAAGTACATATTCGTTTATTAGGTACTAATTACCTATACGAATCGTGTCGTGCAACTAAGTTTCGTTTCTTAAAGAAATCGAAATAATAGGTTCATAAATGAAGGCAAAATATTAAAACTTTTACACATTTTTATTCCGTCGAAATTACCGAAAACGTAAAGTATTTACGTTGTAACATTATCATATAGGTACACATATATTGATTTAATTACCGGAAGCTTGCAAATTTATTATCATTTATTGAAATGTTTAAAATGTTTCAGTTACAACTATACGACTATTAAGTATAGTGTAACTAAATAAGCAGGCATAGTCAAATTAACATTATTTTCGGAAAAATACATAATATGATTTATCATTAAAATTCGCTGCAGTATGAGACTATCAAATATACCATTTTGACGGTTAAAATGCAAAAAAGGCTAAGCAATACTTATAGTATCTTAGCGATATTGCATATATATATTTTTAATGAATATATAGGTATTATATATATCTAAACAATAATTTTTTTAAATAGAATACAATATCTAATAATGAAGTCTAAACAATATGTTTTGGAGATTAAGCACCAGTATTAAACATAATATAGGGACAAGTAACTAAAATAATAATAAATGATAGGAAAGTGTTAGACAAAATCAAGTAAAAAAAAAATTGCGGTAAAGTGTCAATATATTTCAAGATTACATACAAATAATTATTTTTACAAATTTATAAAAAATTATATGGGTTTAAACAAAATTTACATTTAAAACAAAAAAATCTTTGAACAATAATTCAAAAATGCTGTTAAAAAAGTTACGGTTATTGCAAAATAAAAGTAACACAAAAACGTTTTTGATTATCCTGAAAACCATGAAAAGTTCGTTTATTATCTTTGGACCATTTAATTTTATCAGCAAAAAAAGAAGAATGGTAAAATTATTTTATACTTTAAAGTTAAAACTTATTCTATTTGTTTCATTTGATTTATTCATTTCAAATATTTGCTCATGTCAACGCAAACTACACTATATCTACACTATGTCATATTTATAATCTTAGGTAAAATTTCACGCAAAGTATAAATGAAATTGTCCATTATCTGTTACAATGATCCAAATTATTTAAATACTTATATTGCCATATGGCAGGATCGCGGTTTTGACATGTCTCTTCCAAAGTACCCTAACAGAAAATTTCGTCTTCAGAACGTTAATTGGATTTTCTGAATTGATCCGGGTTTTTAACAGGCAAAGTCATTAGGTCCATATACATATAAGAACCTAGATTATTTCAAATGTCTGCATCTAGGGATATTCCTATAAAAGTAATTTAAATTCTATTTGTTAATTTTGGTGTTACTGATTATTAAGCGGGTAACAGTTAACTATTTCTATAACATTTGGATGACTGAAACATTTCATCGTTGTATATATAACAATCGTATGTAAGTACTTTCATGCAAAATTCCGAATATATAATGTTTTAACTACCTAGCTAAAGATATCCTAAAGACTCACACGTGAGTCTTTACTCTTTACTATATATTGTACTTTGGCACCTATATAATTGTCATAAAGAATGTAACAAGAATTCTGTTAGGGTAAGTATGTAAAATAAGCAAATAAAAAAAAATTTTTTTTTAAATAACCCGTTTGTTTTGTCCGTGAAGTTGACCGCCGATAGTTATATCTATATAAGTTGAAAGGCTGACTTCAAATATGATCATTAATTTGAAAGTAATTTGTAAGCTCAAAATCAACTTTTGTAAGTCATCCATTCTCCAATTATCCGTGCAAGTACAGATCTTTACAAATAAGTTAGACGTTTCAATTTTTTTCACGGACATCTGTTTATTTCGGTAAAATTTAAAAAATTAAATCAATAAAATCTATTTCGTTGAATTTTGATAAACTGTCGATTCTACTTAAAAAAAAACCCTACAGAAAAACATGCAAAAATTGCATTTTTTTTTTTAATTTGTATATTATGGAGTGGTTAATTTGGGTTCTTTGTAGATCTAAACTTTTACTATCTTATAGAAGACTAATGGCCATTTGCACCAATGTGATACTTACGTTTTCCCTTAGTAAGTAAGACTTAAGTTATACTTAATGCTAAGTGTCACTTAATTTAAACAGAACATAAAATTTGTTGTACCAATAAATATTAATAAAACTTACTAAGGCATGACTTAGGTTAATTTTTCAATTGGTTTTCATAATTATTATTATCTTAATATAATCTTTACCCGCAAATCGCAATATTCATGTATGTTTGTTCGTAAATATTCACTGTCACAAACTCACAACATAATTAATTTAATTACAGTTGACACAATATTGCAATATATTTAATTTTGTTTGCATTTTCAATACGAGTTTGGGAGTTATCGAGTTAAAATCGTTCACAGCTACTATTTCCATTTTCACGATTTTATTTTAAATTGTGTTAAAATTAACAAATTTTTAATAACAGTTTTTGTTTTTGTTCAATGTAATTTTAGTTTTAATTATTATTCAAATAATTTTAAGTGTAACTTAAATATGATGTAGAACTGGTGCAAATGCGGCCATAACTAATTAGTTGTTTTCATTATTTGGATTATGTATTATGAATGTGTATACAGGTATAAACAACAATGACATCGTCATCACAAAATATTACGCCTATTATATACCTATATATAATATCGAATGTGCACGAGACGATAGACAATGTATCTCAGCCTCCGCCGCACGTCGATTGTCACAGACAATTAGCGCGGAGACGCTGCTCTCGATCAATTTATGTGCACCGTGTTTTCGCGTCTAATTACCAGCAGCCGCCCGGCGACCGGATTTATCGCGCGTTATAGTCGTTCTCGTCTGCTCGATATCTCTTGGGCAGAGGTACGTGCACGTAAATACTAAATACGTATTGTCTTCGTCTATATATTATATGTCATTAGAGTCGATCCATATTACGTTACAAGACCCATTATATACACTGATTTCTAATGAAAGGGTTAGACTTTTTTTTCAGAATAGGCACTAATATGTCTTATCAATAACTGTCGGGTTTAAGCTAAAACTAGAAATACAAATCTAAATACAGAAACACAGACGTTAAAATGGTCCCATGTTATCGTAAAAAAAATATTGCCTTCTCATCGAATCGTATAGTAACGCCATCTCTAAACATTTTAAAAACACCTCCTACGAATTTTATATTGAGTAGCAGCTTGCACTGCTACCTCAAAATTATAGCAAAATAATAGTTTTCGTTCCACCGTGACCGTCAGATGTATATATACGCACGGATTTAAACTATTCGATACTCGGAGTTAGTGTACACAGAGGGTTTAGGTTGAACGCACAGTCAGAAAGTTTAAGGACTCGTGAAAAGGCAAGTAGTTCAATAGATATTGTATATAACCGAAGATAGAGGTATATAACGTTAATGATGAAAAATCAACTAGACGAATTTGAGTTAATTAGCAGTTAGAACACTTTTAAATAGTTAAAAATTAATTTATCAATAATTTAACTAGTTCAACTTAAAGTTAAAACTGATTTAACAAAACATAGTTGATCAAAACTTTCTTTTTATTCGAGCAGGTATGTATTTTGTACATTAAAAAATTAATTTTTATCCGTAATAACATAATACGATTTAGTTTTAGCCTAAAATAAGATAATTAGTTAAATAAAAAGTTGTTTTTCAGTATACATTTTTATATATGTACGTATATATTGTACATATTTAAGAAAAAATCTTAGTTTGTGCTTCATAAAACTTTGATCATAGGTTAAATATAGGTATAAATTTACTTTAAACTTAATAAAGAATTAACTAAAATTATTTAAGTCACATTTTTTTAACTAAATAACGAAATAAGTTTATAGTTTACCGTATTAACTCTATTTAAGTTATAGAGTTAACAATAATCATAAACTTAAATTATAACTGGGTAAAATCTAAATGAAGTGATACTTTTTTAATATGGTAATCATTGTATGAAAACTAATTTCTTTTATATCTTCGAAATATTTGAATGTTTTATAGTATTTAACACAAAATAATATTTTATGGTCAATAATTTTTTTTTACTATAATATAATTTATCATTTATTATAAAAAATATCATAATAATCGAAGGAAATTTAAAATTTCTATAAAGATTAAGAATTATGATAATATTATTTTCTGAACAAACAAAAATTTACGTATGTTGACTTTCTTTAAAAAACTAAAAATAGACGCCTGTAAAGTGTGTGGTTTTTCTAATGTGTTTTCACAGTAATTACCGATAAATGTACAAAATCGATCACGAATAATCAGACTAAAACAGTGGTTTATGTCAGATTTCCGATTAGTTTTAAAATATAAATCGATACATATCGAACTTTGATTTTGCGAATTTTGGCAATATTTCCGATTTGGATTGATATGTCTCATTTTATAGCTTTTCTATTAATTTTAAGTAAAACAAGGATTACATATATTGTGAAATAAAATACATATACAGCTTTGAAATAAATATAATACTTTAGTACAGGTTATTTTAAATGATTATTAAGAGAAACACAACAATGGTATCTACTACCTATAGGTATATAGGTATAAATATTTTAATTGAACGATTGAAAAAAGAGATATAATTGTGAATTTGTAGAAAAATATAAACAATCAATTAAAATTGTTCACGATACAAAGAATTTATGGAAGATTTGAAATCGTTTGTGTGCACATGAAATCCTCCGGTGGACGGTCCCACGGATTAATAACGTTCGCGTTCCAGTTTCTACTTGCAAAACACGTCTATTGTCCTAGTATGTGTCGGCAACAGAGCTAGGTTAGCATTACAAACGATATTTTGTCAAATAACTCTCATTGCAATAACAGTCATTGTCATACTATATACTGATATATAATGCATATAACTATATAGGTACAAACGTCCTAATGCGATACACGATATGTTATAATAGTTTTATCTATCTATATTCTATTGTGCAATTTATTTATCAAATGCCATTTTTTTTGGGGGGGGGGAGGGGAGAGGATGATTATTGGATCTATTTTTTTTTTTTTTTTTTTTTTATCACTGGAACCTCGTGCTTGGAACGTATTTGTATTGTAATAAAACCATATATATATATATTTTGTAGAAATTGGGTTTTTATCTTTTATTTAAACAATTCTAAAAGTTATTTAATTGCACCAAAAATACTTGAACCTCTATAAAGTCAAATATTACGAGGATGCTATATAGAGGATATGTCGATTCCCGCACAATAACATCGATTCCACCAGTACCAACTCTAGCGCAACAGGTAGACCGAAAACGACCTATTGATTCCACTAGGTAGTAAAATTTTGTCCGTTGCAGGTAGACCAAAAAAGATCTATCAATTCCGCCACCATGCGGTAAATATCATGTTTCGTATAGAAATGATTGCTATCCAGACTCGTCTAGAGTGTGGAGTATATTCACAGAATAAGTTAAATATTACCGGTTAGAAAAAAAAAATAAACCGGTATAATTTATGGTCTGTTAATACGTTTTTAACAATTTTGCGTGTATATTTTATTTCTTTATTAAAAATCCTTTTACACCACCCACAAGTTTGTAACCAACCGTCAACTTTCGGTGTTTTTGTATCGAAAATTGTCCACAATGTATTATTACTCAGGTATAATCGCTCATTCGGACACCATGTCGAGTAAGTATAATATTGTGAATAAAATACAGTTTAGGTGCAGGAAAAAATGCATTAGTAATAAATAGAAACACTGCACAAAGAATCGTATGCAATCGTGTTCCCTGAAAAAAGATACACTGTACGCAAACGTGTTTTGTCAGTGTTTAGATATATTGTTACGGATAAAAAAGTAAAATAAAAAAAGTAAGTGTTGAAATCGATAGATTATTTCTAGTATATCTGATGGGGTAGAATCAGTACAGCCGATTCAAAATTCCTTTTTACCTAAAAAAAAAATGTAAGGCGGAATCGATGAAACCCCGCTATATAGTGATTCTAAGAGGCTGATTTACCTTAAATATATAAAACTATTAATTTAGGGACGATTACAGTCACTCTAGATCCCTCAGACTGCCTATTTTACATGACTATGTCTCTATATAATATAAAGTCTCTCCAATCGTCCATATTATTATGTTTCTGAAATGATTTCATTGGTAATATTCGACCACAAATTCTCAATAAGACGCTATACATGCGTTTTAACGACATTAACACACGTTCAAGTACAATTTCTCTCCTAATTATCGTAGATACATAATTTATACAGAATATTATAGATAAGAATGTTTAATATCGACGAATTTTGAGTTTTTTATTTTTAAGTTAAAATAGTAGTTTTTCATTTTTTTTTTAATTTTTAAAAATTTGGAAATTTGACGTTTTTCAATCACAAATATTAAATATTTAATATACTTATCAAATAAAAATATTATGCTCGATCTTAGTTAAAGTTCTCATATTTCATTTGTTGTAATTATTTCTCTTTTATGATAATTTTTGATCAGAAATCTATAAGTTATTTTTGAACAAATTTTGTCATTACACGACAAAAAAAACTATTTTTAAACTACTTTTAAAATTTATTTTAACATTTTTTAATTGTTAAATTTAAATTTTTTAAAGAAATTCTTAAAAGTTACCTATACAGAACCCCTTAAAATGGATAGTTTAGCGTTCTCTTAACTTATCTAAACTTCTGCTTACATATTTATTGCTAAATATATTTTAATTAGCTTAATTATTAATAATAAAACCGATAGACCAAATTGTATTTTATATTTAAATTATATATGTATACCTAATTTAATAAAATGTTTTGTTTGTTTGTACGGAATGGAAATCCAAATGGTTCAACCGATCGACACTAAATTTTTCATACAATATCTTCGATCTCCAGGGTAAGATTAAATAGTATTTTGAAAAATAGGAAATAAAACTTTTTCACACAGGAAAATAAGTAAAATTTTTGTTGTTGATTTTCCGATTATAATATAATAGATTACCTACTTAAACAACACTTTGGCTCAGATACAGTTAAGATTTAAACATTTTAAACAGTTGACGATTATAATGTATTGAAATGTGGAAATATAAATAATATAACAAAAAAATATTTATACTTTTTGGAATTTGCGGATAATTTTGAAACATGGCTTAATTATAATACCTAATCATAACAATGCTATTTATCATAATGTATTAATTAAACTATTTAAGTGTAGAAAATAGAATTAAAATACCAGGTGTAAATAATTTATTTTTCTTGTATAATATTGATTTTTTTTCTAGACTGAACATCTATATTGAGTAAAATATATCACGATCAACTAGAATGCTCGTTTAGACATGCAAAAAAACATGTAGATACTTAAATACTGGCACCTAAATTAGTATATAAAAATTCGTGCACAGCCGAGTAAGCCAAAAATATATATACGACAACAAATGTGCGCGCATGCGCTTAATCGTTCGATCGGAGAAATTTTATTTCGGGTAAAAACGTCGGAAACTATAGGTGAACGTTGTCGCTGATTTGGTTAAATTTCTAATCGTCACAGCGGTAGGGCGTATCGTACTGCAATTTATACGGTTATTAATACACGTCTAGAGTATCAGATGGTTGGCAAAACGGTCCTACATAGAAACTGCGCCATAAATATATTATGTGTGCATATATACAAATAAAGATTCACTCTAAAAATTTTGAAAATAGTCGTCGGACAAGTATATGGATAGTGTTTAGTGCACGAATTAGCCAGAGGACAAAATTTGCATCTGGAGAAACGCCAATATTGAGGTGTACAATGTAATATAAATTATTGAAGTGTGAGTTTAGTTTAGGCAATTGTAGGTTGTCGAGAACGAGAAGTAGAAAATAATCCTCTGTAAAAATAATTGATTCGAAGCCCTGTATATATGTGTAGTTTTTCAGTTTACTATAATATACAAAATCCATTATACAGGTACATATACTGTGTATAAAATAAAATAAAATTTCGTAAAATAAATCGTGCCCTCGTGCATATCGTTTGGAGGAATACGAACAAACAATGGTAGAATTGAATTTATAACTTACGTATAATCATTAACATTTAGTTACGAGACTGTATAAAAGGTGCAGTGTGTACCCCACGAAATCCTTTAACAGGTACAAAGATATAATCTGCAGTTCTCTAGGATTAGAAAAATAAAAGCAGGGCTATTCTTGAGCTTCTAAAACATTAGTATTCCTTCAAACTATTTGACTCGTATATAGTGTACAAGATATTAAGAAAAATTGAGAATTACTATTTTGGTGTTGAGTTACTTGTAGAATTATTTATATTTATGAGAATTACTGTTTCCCCGCATCCCACCTTCTCAATTTGATCAATAAATATAATGTGTCCATGTGATATTGAGTCATAATAAGTTGGTATGGTCTAGTATATCACAGAGTCCCAGTGAATATCTAAAAGAGCTCTCAGTGAGGGAGTATATACTTCCCAGGGAGTCCCTGTACTCTTTAGTCTTTGAATGCACACTGCACGGATACCCGTTTAGGATTCTGGATGTCCGAGATGGTACAACTACAGGGAGTCCGTGCACTACTGTACCATCGTCCCCAGTGAAATAAAATCGGTCCGCTTGAGACCTGACAGACCAACCAAGACCATAAATATACGATGCAATTATTATACTTTCCTGGAAAAAGCTTTTAATTTTGCTATAACTTTTGCAACAAATCTTAATTTCATAGACTGGATTTGAACCTCTGACGATATCTATTATTTAAAAAAATTGCTTAACTAATGCTTAACCGACATTTCAGTTTTTTTTTTTCCGAATATTTGAGCTTTTAGACAGATCAATTTTGACATTCTACCCGGTACTCCCTCCCTCCAAATTACATCCATGACGACCAAGGTACGCTCCAGTAATAAAAATATTGTCAGAATTGTGGATACATAAATGCTCAATGGAATAGCATTGCAAAATAGGGGAAATTTTTGAAACGCCGCAATCAATAATAGTTAAAATAGGCTCAGACCAGTGAAAACAGTATTGTAGACTCCATTATATAATATTATAATAAAAGTCACTTTTTGGGTTGTGAAAAACTGAATTTTAGATTCATTATAACTCAAAGAGAAGTGGCCCCAGCTCTTCGCTTTTTTAAGATCAATGTTTTATTTAATAGGTACTAATAAAGAAGATTATTTTTTGAATATTATAAAAAAATACACCGAAAAATTAAACTTATTAAGTATACTTAACCAATTATTTTTTATATCCATTTTTGTCTACCGTTATAATACTTATTTAGTTACAGATGACGGAAATTGGTTTATCGTTCATTTGGTCCTCAGATGGGATAGCTGTGTATTATGATTATTTTAAATTTGAAAGAAACGATAAATCAATGCATTCGAAAGAAGATTCTGAGCAAGAACCAAATTGCTATCAAAAATCTCTTGACTTCAAACTGCTGCTCAACTTCTTGCACTCAAAAATATTTAAAGACATCGTGTTAAAATGAATACATATTCTTCGCTACGCGCAGAATGTCTAAAATGAATTGATTAACGTAAAAATTGCATACCATAGATAAAAATTCAACATTTTTACTATAACTTCAATTAGGTTTTAACTTATCGCTTTAACTTAAGGCTTTTTTAAAAAAAAAAAAAAAAAAAAAGGTTGCGATTAACTTAATAACGCTATCCACGTACAGTTAATAGGTGTGAGCTGTCGTTAATTTTGCCCATTACTGGTGTGTTATTTTTGCATATTCTGTTAATTTAAACTTTTGTACACATCGCACTTACGCGCGCGAGTAGTCGCGGTTATATTTTAGATTTTTACCGCGTGCCTGCGCAGATACTTTGTTCGAGGATATAATAATTATGTGTCGTGTGTCCACAGATATTTTTCGACCGAATACCACCCAGTATGTTCAACCTGTATTATACACATCACGCGTTGTCTGCGTGCGATTTCGTTTTGTTATTTTGCTCGAATATTATCCGCGTCGGATCTCCGATCGCCGGGCGGAGATTGCGCGACGCGGCAGGAAAACCAGCGTTGAAATCGCCCGCGACAGCGTTATGGGTGCCCCCGCCGCACCTATATATAAGTGCGTATATATTATTGTGTGTATAGTATATGTACGCATACAACGCGGTCGTCTTTACGTACCGTATCATTGTGTGATACGATTGCAGGAAAACGGGTACACGCGTCGTATATGGAAATCGCGATGGGGAACGGAATACAAAACGGGCTACGGGAGGTGAAGAAATGGAGACGATTGCGACGAGGACATGCCTAAAGATAAATAGCAAAGTCCGGAGTACCTATACACACACATATATATATATATATATATATATTATATATATACGAATACGGACACAAGTCGTAGGTAGGTATATATATATATATGCACGAGCGAAAAATATATAAATCGTCGGTCTGAATATAAAATACTCCCACGCCTCTAGACCGTTATTATGTCGATGAGCGTACGTCAACGTCAACCGATTGTGTTCGTCTTCGGCTGCCGTAAGATAATATCGCGGGATGCTGCACGCACGGGGGTACCCGTGTATCGGCTATTATAGCGCATATCCGCGCGGAGACGAATGCAACGACGACGACGACGACACCGCGAAACCGGTCCACCGGAATCGGTACGGAACACGTCCATTTACATATTGGTCGGGACGCTCGATCGCCCATAAAATGCGCGTTCGTCTCTCCCAGGCTTTCACCGGGCACCGCGCCGTTCGGCCGCCGCGGACTAAAACGTGTTTGGTTTGGGATCCTAGCCGACAGCGCGGAAAAAAAATAAATAAAACACGCACACGTCCCTTAAAAACAATACATTCGGAAAATTTAAATAATATTCTAATAAAGTTCCGGGGACGTTATTGTTGGTCCGAAAAATTCACGTTTAAAAAACGTTTTCAGTACGCGATTTCCATAGAACTATATGCGGAACTTTGTAGGAAAAAAAAAAAACGAAATATTTGATCGTGCGTAGGTATACATAATATACCAAAGCTGCAAATATCCGGCGAATATAATATACAAAACCTCAATATTGGACGGTTAACCAGTTATTTGTACACAGGTGGGCGTCCTATAAGGACTTGAAGTACTTTCAAGGGTTAATAATATGAAATAAAACGTAGAATGTGTAGTGAAAATGCGGGGATATTACGCGCAATGAACAAAATGTTCAAATCAAAATAGTCTATCAAGATACATACAAAACGCTATGGGTGCACAGCTATAATCTGCGTTCTGTTCTGTCGTACAACTGCAGAGAGATATGATCAACGACACAGGCAGGGGAGGTTTATATGAAATCACTGTCCTTTAATAGTAAAACATTAAGAAACATGTATAGTCATGTGCTAAACTCAGTATTTGGTATTAACCTAACGAACGTTACATGTTACCGTAACGTAGTTACTTTTTCGAGTAATATCATGGTAACTTCTCGTTATTTCATTTTTGTAGTAACGTCGTAACGTAACGTTAGTGTACGTAATGTAGTAACGTAAAAATCATATTTTAACGATTATATTATGATTTTATATAGGTCAGATATTGATATTGAATTTCATAACTTCAAATTCATATTCGACTGCAAATGATTTAAAAAAATATATATATATATATTTTTTACATTTCATTTTATTATTTTAATTTTTACATATGTACCTCTTTAAAAATCTTGATAGTAACGTCATTGTTACTAGTTACTTTTGAGTTAAAAGATAATGTAACGCTATTACTTTTGTATTTAGGTAACTAACGAGAAAGTAATTTAGTTACCTTTTAATTTTGTAACTATTAACGTAACTTGGTTACTTTTTAAAAGTAACTTACGCAACAATGGCTAAACTATATGATACTAGTGAATACCAGTTAAAAAGGATTTTTGATATTTATAAGAGCAAGCAATTTCGAGTTGGAGGAATTTGAAAGGAATAAGTGAAATGGCACTAATCGGAGGACGTGGAAAATTGAAATCACTGGAATCCTATAGGATTTATGCATTATAATGCATAAAAGCTGCAAAAAAGATCTAAATGGCCTGTAAAATAATAATAGTTATAGTAATATAATGTCAGATATTTTATATAAAAATTTAATAGTATCTATTATAATATAGTATTTTTAAAAACATTATTAATACGGTAATTTTCCGAACCAAAATAATTCACTTAAACATTATTAGATTATTATTTCACTTTCTGAAAAAATTTTTAAGCACGTTATTAGATCAATATATGCTATCTGCTTAATGATGGTAAATTATAATTTACAACACAAGGGTTTAGATTTAGATTCTAACTTTGTAAATTCCAT
Organism: Pemphigus obesinymphae; assembly: GCA_025469235.1. Lineage (NCBI taxonomy): Eukaryota > Metazoa > Arthropoda > Insecta > Hemiptera > Aphididae > Pemphigus > Pemphigus obesinymphae. The sequence goes on from JAIPRL010004320.1 coordinate 25,707, forward strand.
TTATACATGTGTTTTTTTTATTATTTATAATTAATTGCTGCACAAAATAAAGGGACTTTAAACAAAAAAATCATTAAAGGTAACGATTGGGAAACAAAAACAGCGAATGCAAGAATACCGATGACAAAATAACAAAAACTGTCCAGACAGAGATGGTCCTCGGACATAAAAGTGTATTTTTTTTGAACTATCCGACTAGAATGAATTTTCCATTCGATATCTCTTTACTTCAATACTCCTACTTGGCTGCTTCTACCCGAAACATACAAAAAAAAAAAAAATCATAGTAAAATCTGCAATAGCTTCTTCGCTCCACTTTTGATCAGAATCTAAAACCTAATAATAATTAAACATAAAATAAATGTACAATATATCAAGTTAGAACCCTATTAATCTCTTAATAAATAAATATGTTAATTATAATAATTTAGAAAATATGTATTAAAACGAATTAGGAATAATAATAATATTTTCAATCAAAATCACTATTATATTTACCGTATAATGTATCCTATAGTATATTATACAATTGTATTGTTTTCGGTTTTGCTATTTTGTCATATAAGTGTATATAACTAAAACATTGCGAGTCTGGGTGAACAATTAAATGAGCCAAGTAAAAATGTAACATTTATATAGTTTAATTTTCAACGTCAATGTTTCACGTTCAAATGTCCTCGACCACTTTTCGCCATCCTATGAACCGCAATTATTATCGCGCGCTCAAAGCTCGATAAATTATTTTATTATATATTGACGTAATCAAAAATATTTAATCGATATAATTCTCTATTTTATAATATACGTATAAGCAGTCGAAACAGTTTATAAAACCTTCGTTTACGCTTGTTTGACACGTATTATTGCTCATTAGTCATTCGTTATAAAATTAAATTGTTTACGACCACAACCGAATAGATTAAAAATTAAAATATTAAAAACATTATATTTCATCATCGTATATTGTAATATAACGTCGTAATTTTGTGAAATATTTAATAATAATACATTTATATTACCGACCGAATACGGTTTAACAACGATATAATATGCAGGATATCTGCAACAATGGTCCGAGGGTGAAAAATCGTAATTCACGATTATCCTGTAACTTGTACGATGTTTTCATCGTTCGAATATCGTTCGCTGTTCATAAGTCATAACACGTAGAAATTTCATCAAAATATATGAATAAATAAATATGACGGACAACAGCAGCTATATCGTAAGACGATGTAAAATAAATCACATGCAAATTAATTAGACATCCAAAATAGGTGTGTACCTATACTTGTTTATAAGATAGTAAAAAAAAAAAAAAAAAATGGGGAAAATAAGAAAAATATCGTTTTGATACGGTGTGAGTCACGAATAAAATCACGATTATAATGAATAATTATGTGTACATATGGTCTTCAGCTGTTATATAAATTATGCTATATTGGCATGTAAATTTGTGGTTTACATTCCGAAACGGATTCACATTATTTATAACCGTTTACTAAAACTAATTTACTATACTTAAGGCTTTCTAAAAAAAAAAAAAAATAAAAAAAAATAAAAAAAAAAAAAACAACATTATATATAGTTACGTTGCCGTTTCCACGTCGGACGGTTTATTATTATAAAACCATCGTTATTGCGGTAACCTTAATTTATTGTTTAGATATAATTAACACACATTTTATTGTTTCTTTTGGAAACCTGATTGGACAACTGTAAAGAATCGAATTCGGTCCTTGTTGTCATTCACACGTGTATATGCGTGATTCTGAAACATCCCGAGAGAGATGATATACCAATATATTATGTACATACCTATAACCGACGAATGAACACTATACAGCTATATATTTGTACATCACTAAACCTAATTGTTTTCTTATACAATTTTTAGCATCATCACGGGCAATTCATATTATTATATACCATCATAATATATATATGAAAATAATACACAGCTGTTGTGTTTTTTTTTCTAATTAAATTATTTGCTGCTACTTAAAAAACACATAAGTGGTGATGTTTTATTTATATACGTTCGTCTCCTTGAAGAATTCTAAATCGACTACGTGGAAAAGTAGGAACGCTATAGGTATACGACTGATTTCGCCATTATGACGTTTTGTTCAAATGACTTCGTCCGGCAGCATGCGGCGTGTGCTTTCGATTGTGTCTTTACAGTTTTCATAACTTTTACAGCGGTCGGTAAGTATATTATATATAGGCACGGGTTTGATTCTAATGAAATCGTCGTTCGTCGGACATAGTAATATAGAATATATACGGCTTGTCAGGCCCTGCCGGTCGTGATCTATCCGAATGCGACTTTTCAACATGACGACATCAGATAGTAACAATATTTTGGTACATATCAAGTGCCAAATATGTGTTTGTGTCGCATTTTTTGTGGCGGGGTGTTCAAAATTTTTTAGTGTACATTAGTAATGTTTACAGTTCGTCAAGAAAGTTCTTTGGCTTGTAACGAATTTTGCAAACCAATATTGGGCTATAAGGATATTGAGAATTTGAAAATATACTTACAGACATACTATAATAACGTGACACCGAGTAGAACCAATGTGTTATATTGCTTTATTTTAGTCAATGTTTGGGAAGAACGACTTTCATGCGTTCACGTTCATATTTTGTAAACGACACACCAATGCCACTCGTTTATGCCAAATAGAACATGAACGTGAACGACATTTATATTTTTTAAGAAATTTTTAACGATTTGCAGGAAGTAAATTTTAAAATCATATTAAAATATATTTCTATTTCGTAATTAACCCTATTCAATTTAAATATAATTATAAAATATAATATTATATAATATTCAATTCCGTGGGCCAAACATAGAATAAAAACGATATAGTTTCTATGAATCAGCAATTTTTAGTAAATATATAAGTAAAATGTATATTTTGTTAAGAATTAGTTAATTAAAATATGAACGACGAGATGAACGCGTTATTTTTTTTTAAGAATGTGAATGTGAACTTGTTTTTTTTAAATATACTTGAACAACCAGTTCATCTTTTACGGATTGAACGTGAACATGAACTCAAAATGCGTATCAAAATTCGAGTTCTTACAAATATCCGAAACAGTAAGTTTTATCAACTTTCAGATTACTTAGGTATTTTGTCAATATTCGTTGGAAACACTTTAGGGTGAACAATTACCTTCTAAAATGCGAACGCAAGTTTTCGCCGTAGGCGGAATATTTTTAAAATTAATTAATTAATAATATTATTGCCGATAAAATACATAAACCGAGGTATACGAATTGCTCTCAAAAGTAACTCTACTAATAAAGTGTTGTACTAAAAAAAAAGTTGCAATTACAAGATGTCGCACTCAAACCAAGTTACAAATTCAAGGTTTCGGACTCAAAAGGTGTTGAACTTACAAATAGTCTGACTTAAAAGGAGTAGTTGCACCCATCTTGTCGTTCAATTTATTTAACTAATTCTTAACAATATATATATTTTACTTACCTACCTATATATTTACTAAAAATTGCTGATTCATAAAAAAAAAATCGGTTTTGTTCTATGTTGGGCCCACAGAATTGAACTTTAAAACATTGTATTTTTATAATTATATTTAAATTGAATAGGATTAATTGCGAAATAGAAATATGTTTTAATGTAACTCTAAATGGACGTACATAAGATAGACATATTAAAACAATATGCGACGAAGTTGCAAGCAGGCTGTATATGTGTATATATATATATAATATATATATAGTTGCTTTCTATTGAAGAATGCGCGATACTCCAACATATTATATACACTTGGTCCATAAATCATTATATCAATTCAAATGTACATCGGATGATCCGTTTACAATATTGCTGTTAAAAACAAACGCCATTCAAGTAATTTCTATTAAATAATCTTCGGACAAACAATCCTGCGTGCAAATGTCAGTGGACCACATTCAAACGCCATCCAATGGATTCCATTCAATTTAATTTTTCTCCGCCAGCAACTTTGATATTCAAATACATTCGAACGATTACCATTTTGAAATATTATTGCTCTTATATACGGACATTGTATAATATAACGCTACCACCGCTATAGTAACTATATCGTTGTCAATCGAAATATCGTTCCTCGTAAATGTATTTCCCGACCATTTTTATTTACCGGCTTGACGGGTATTTAGTGTAATATTTGTAAATGCATTTCTTATCGGATGCACTTCAGAAAATAATGCGACTATTCAAGTCTCTTCATTTAAGTCTCTGCTACACATTTTCAAGATAACATTCATCCATGTATAATCGTTTAAGTATATGCTCAATATTATATATACTTATAACAAGGTTAGGTGAGATCAGTAAAATATATTACTTAAAGTCACTATTATGTAAGGTTATAAGTCTTATTATATGTGTTATAATGTATTAGTTTAAAATAGGTACATTTGAAATAGCATAAAAAGTATATGCATTTATAAACTATAATCCGTTTTCTCAAAGAAAAATAATGTAAAAAAGATGTGTAAATTATAATTTTAACTATAGTCCATATAGATATACGTAGATATACGTATATAAAAATCAAGGCATAGGTAGCTGTAAGTTGAAAAAATTACTTTTCTTAAATTCTTAAACTTAGTTGGTTACTTATATTGGACATTAACTAATTAACTTTAATAGACTAAATATTCATTATACTTCATAGTAATTTATTTTATTATTTTATTACAATCGTATAATATTTCGATTTAATAATAATAAAAGTAATATTCATCAAGTGTCTATCTCCACCTACCCTGCAAGTAATAATGCGATCATTGAAATTCACGATGACATTTTCGCCGACCTTTCTGTCAAGTTTGCCGATTACTCGTCGAATTCCATCTGAAGTTCTTCAAAAGTTCATGGGAGGTTATCGTACACGTTTGATTTCACGTATATCCATAAGAAGAAGTTACATGGGGTAAAATCACGTGATCGTGGAGGCGAGCACTGGTTATCGCGGAGCGAGATCAGTTGATCAGGGAATTTCTCACGCAACAAGTTGATATGATTATCAATATATGATCACTAACTTTTTATAGCCTGCTTAAGAAGAAATTGTGTTTGAAGGAATTTATCTTGAGTAACTGTGGTTTTAGCAATTTGCCAAATTTTCCGGGAAACAATCATTTTAATCATTTTCTTAAGTGAGAAATTCCACGATCAATTTATCCCGTTCGACTGTGACTAGGGTGACCTCCAAGATCGTGTGATTTTACTCCATGTGACTTCTTCTTGTGGGGTTATATTGAGTCACAAGTTTACGAGAAAAACTCAAGAACTATTGATGAACTTCAGACGGAAATTTGACGAGTAGTCGGTGGGCTCGACACAGAGGTAACGAAAAAGTCATCGCGAATTTCAAAGATCGTTTTATTGCTTACAGGGAAAGTGAAGGAGACCACTTGATGAAAATTATTTTTATTATTAAAACAGAATAGCATATAATTATAATCAAAAAAAAAAAAAAAATTGCAATTTCAATAGTTTTTGGCCGAGTCAAATGCATTTTTAAAAACTGCGTAATACCTGAAACACCTAGGCATTTGGGTATCGATTTACATAACTTAACTAATTTGAATTAATTTTTTTTTTTATCGTATTTCCCATCTTTACTTAAATAAAAGTTATTTATTTATATATTCGTTGTATAATATGTACAATATACATATACTAGCTGTGGTTTAATGTTATATATATATATATATAAAATATATTTAAATTCTGGACTTTATTGTAATTATATGTAAAAAAATCCGATTTTTTCATAATTTTATCAACGCAGTAGGTATACCTATCTGTTTGGTAATCAACTGTGTATAATATAGGCGTACTATGTTATAAAAAACATTATTTCACGATTTGAATAAAATTCTGAGTATAAAACAGTTCGCATGACATTCGAATGTGCGTTTTAAACCGACTCATCAGCTATACCTACATAGGCATTATATTTCTATCCATGTTTATCCAGTCATCATGCCAGACACGCATGGCTCTTGTTATTGTTGATGATTACAATAAAAACTAATCAACGATTCACATAGTTTATTACACATACAATAATGATATTTTATTATTATTATTATTATTATTATACGAATTGTATAATAAAAATTTCGAGAAATATCTAGGGCAGGCGATGGATTCGCACAGTTTTCACGGTACAGAAACAACCTTGACTGCAGACATTGTATTCTAATGCGTAGCATTGTTTTTTTTCGTTTTGTTTTTTACACACACACATATCGATCCGTAAAGTAATTATTTTTTTTTTTCGTACGAAATGCACGCGGCATGTTATAGATATAAATATATATATATATATATATATATATATTATGTTTATTGTATATGTGTATGGCTGTGGTGATGATACACGCGTGCCGAGCGACACGATATAGATTTTGTCGGATAGGTACATAATAATAATAATAATAATAATAATAATAATAACAACACGAGAGGCTAAAATCGCGTTAAACAAATAGTGCTCGTGTGGATAATAATCGTTTTAACAATAAATGCGAATATAATACCGATTTCTCTCCGCCCCCCTTCCACTCCTTCCCTCGCCCGACGAATCGTTCGCATTGTTTCGGTTTTTATCGGTGTTTGTCGGTCGAAAATCTAATTTTTTTTATTTATTCATTTTTTATTTTTTTTTAATCGAACCAAACGGTCGTTATAATAATATTTGGAGAATGTTTCCACGTGATTGGCCACAGGGTGTATACACGGGGAAAAAAAAAAAAATGAAATTATAAGAAAATCGACTCGGATTTCAACGCGGCGCGCGTCTGTCACGGCGGACACCCGCAGTTAGCCGGAGAGAAGCGTATAGGGTACTATATGACTATGGCGTACGTCCGACCCGAAACGTTAAAAATGCCAAACGAGTTTCGACAAAAAAATCCGTCATCCACACCGATTTCATCGCCGTCCACACACAATAATACGTCGTGATGAATATTATTTTTTATTTCTTTTCACATAATATCGTATTAGAACGCGGTGGCCCGATCGTTTATAGGGACAGACGTATTTATATCGATCGACTCAAAAACAAACTACTCGAAAACAAACACTGTGTACGCGCCATAACGCCATATACATACTTATCATATTATGCACAGTATATATGTACTATATATCTAATATATAATATGTACTATATATATAATATATATATATACGAGGCCCGTTCGAAAATCCGGTTGTTTTCGTCCTGTATCCGCACGACACACACGATCGTTTGATTTTACGATCTTATATTATAATATATTATATGGAGTCGGTCGAGAATGTTATGATTGTTATTATCATTAATATGTATATATATATATATATGTAACGTTGACGATAAAGCGGTTCGCCGCCGACGAGATAATAAAATACGTTGAGTTATCTATATACTTGAACGTAATATTTATACGTATGTACACGGAGAAATCCAACCAAGGGGAGGCATCTAATCCCCACCCGTCCGTAATGTTTTGCCTTGATTTGGCACTTTTACGATTAACCCTATATGATGATAATACTTGCGAGTTACACGCGGGTCTAGTAAAATTTCATAGTACATAATATAACGACAGTAGTATAAATATGTTAGTGCAGCAACTAACGAGAGAACGACGTTCAGTATAAATAATATCGTGTAGTTTCATTATTATCAGCATAAGAATATAGTATACACCACCAAATCATCGACAATAGTAGTATATAGGAAATAAAAACCGAATATTGGTAGTCAACTATATAATCGACCGTATGTCAATAAATTAAAAATCAGGCTTGGATAGTATTCCGAATACAGCGTTTGGAATACTGCACGAGTATTCCGAATATAATATATTAAATACGTTTTTTTTAACTATTCAATAGTATTTTGAATTCTTCCTTAATGTTCAATGATATTTTTAAAAATAATTTCATTATTTTTCCGTCAGTGTACATATTAGGTATATTTGTGTATAAGCACATAGAATATTTTATACTATGTCATATATTATCTTATTTTGTTTTCAACTATGTTTAGTGGGACAGTAATGTTATTTTTAATTTTTAAATAATATTATATATAATAATAATTTTTATTGATGAAATAAATAGTTTGAAAGTATATTATAATACCTATTGATATTATTTTATTATACTTAATACATTTAGTAATTACATTAGTTAGTGATATGAGATCATCAGTGGCCATTTTGTTGAGGGTGGGATGGGTGATATGGATATTTGTCTCAAGGAGTATATATAAAAAAAAATGTATTGGTATCTCATAAATTATAACAATTTATCCAGTTTTCTGAGTTTTTTTATTAGTTCGACAATAATTTCTTCTACATTAAATTTAATGTGTCTATTTACTGACATGAATGACAACCCATCAAGTCCAATCTAATACAAAAACAAAAATATGAAACCCATAAATTAATAATAAATTAGACTTGATTTATGTAGTTGTACAATGAAATTAAAGACTTACAACCAGATTACGTAAATAAGTTTTAATACGTTTTAAACTGGAAAATGTTCGTTCCGGAGTGGCTATATTGATACAGTAATTGTACATAAAATCACGAGATGAAAATATATATTAGAATAAAGATCTTTGTTTGACGAAAAAATTGCATTATATTTAGATTTAAGATTTTATTGTCATTGAATGCTTTATTATTAAGTTTAGAAAAAAAAATTACCTACTCACTTAATACTTTAATGAATCACAATGGATAGGTATCGTTTATATATTTAGTTAATAGGTACCTAAGTGTGATTTATGAATTGTATTATTATTAGGTATATTCATTTTCACGAAAAAAAAATACTAATTATAATAATATTAAAATTCGGTACTATTTTTGTTATTAAAATTTAGTAAAAAAAAAAATGTATTCTAAATGAATGGAGAAGATAAGTTGGATAGAGAGGAAAACAAATTAAAATATGCTAGAAATTATTAAAGATAAACGTACATTCATGAATTTAATTTAAGCAAGACGTTGGAAGATGGTTGGACATGCCCTGAAATACCCAAAAGAGCTTCATAATATAATTGTGAGGCGACATTGCAAAAAATACTATTTCCATTTTCCACTTTTTTTGGTATTGATGTTTTTTTGCTACGCACGATTTAATTATCGTAGAGATATGGTAATTATACTAAAAAATGTATAATATTTTAATAAACATGTTTAGTTATATCTCATAAGTAGTATTTTAGTGTAAAGCCCAAATGTATAGATTGTGCTAAAACGTACTATTTCCATCCTATGGTATGTATTTTGACATAATTTGAGGAAATAGTACATTTTGCAGTTTATTTTTTCAAAACGTACTATTTCCGGAATTATAGTGCGTTTTGCTTGGGAGATTGTATTATCTCATATCATATTATTTTAATTTCTAATTTTTAAAAATTATTAAAAATAAATAGTTTTTTATTATTTTATAATCATATGTGAATATTAAAAATAGGACTTGGGACTTAATGCATTTGCAAATTTTTATATAATTGTCCAAAAATTTACAAGTACGATTTAAATGTGTTTCAGGTTATAACAACGCCAAATTTGGTAAAATTATTATTAAATAATTATATAAATTATCATATTTTTGCACATAAGTATTGTATTATTTTCGAATATGTGCATCTTTAGGAGCAAAAGTTATTATCTACAATTTATTCTATTTTTTTGTTTTATATACGGCGAATGAAACATCGGTTAACGTGCTTATTTGCGTTAATTTTCAAAATTTCCTATTAATTTCGGTTATACCTAAATAAATTTTGGGGATGCAATTTAAACGCGGTAACGTTTCAACGCATAAAAATACAAAAAATAGTCGTCCATGTTTTTATTATCGTCATGATTTCTAAAACGCGATTTCATGATAATGCGCATGTGTAACTAGCCTACTATATTTAGTTATTAGCCAATAACAAAAATAAAGGAAGTTATTAGTTGTGCAATGCAATTTCCAAGGTAAAACAGTAATTGTTTTAAAATTAGTAGGTATCTAAAAAAATATTTTTACATATTTCATACTTATTTTAAAAAATTTTGGTGCATATTTGCATGCATATTTTGATTATTTTCCGTGCATTAAGTTCCGATTTCTAATTATAAATATATATACACCTACTAATTTTACTATTATACAACCTTAATAGTTGATGCTCTTTGGCAGTCATTCATTCCTCAAATTTTAGCTAAACATAATAAATAAAAATATATTTATATTCATATATATTATTTATTAACAATGTAAATCTGAAAACAAATAATAATGACGATAACAAAACCTTACTTAGGAATATAAAGTGTTAAATAATAGGTATAACATAAAAAATTCACATTAACAATATTTAATTATTATTTGGTTATAATTGATAATAAATCCAATAGTCCATAACTTAGGAATAAGTATCTTCAAAAATGAAAAAAAAATATAATTATAATTTATCACAAATAGTAAATGGTCCATTTCGTAGAAACAAAAATCATAAATACTAATGAAACATAATTTAATATATTATATTCATTGAGACAAAACATTGCATGAAAAATAAATTAACTATGAATCACAATCCCTACCATAATAAGGAACATCTTCTATATTTTCATCAACTTTTTTGAAAATATCTTCATAAAATTGTTTAGCATCTTCTGGAATTGTAAAAAAATTAAAAAGTTTTCTTACATCATCCTGTTTTTTTATATGATTTTTCTGTGGTAATAGTTCAAGACTGTTACATATTGAACTTATTGAATTTTCTCTTTAATACATCTACAGTTTCTGGTGAACAACCATAGGTTTCCGAAATTCCGATTATTTGTTTATCTTTTATAAACCAATACACTTTTTATTTTGTTGATTTAAATTCTCACTTAGTTTTAAGAGCAGTTTTAGCTGCTTTTTTAAAATCATAGATTTGATAGTCTGCATTATACTCTTTCATTGTACAGACATTTTTAAATATTTGTATATATTGTATAACTATATTTTATTTTTATTTTTTCAATGCTTACTAAATTCTAATATTCTTGACATTTTTCGAACTAATACACAATTAAGGGGCATGTAGATTTGCCTCGGACTAGAAATATATGGTTTGATTTGATTATACCTTTATTTGAATCAAATATATCAAAGATTAGATTGTAAATCTTTAGAAAATAAAATAATACGAGTATAACGATATTACAAAATATTCTCATCTAAATTATAGAAATGTAATATTATAACAGAAGTGTAATTAAAGTAAAAGTTATAATCTGAGATATTATAGGTACCATTATAGAATTATGAGATAGGTAATGCACAACACTGTAGTTTTAGTTAAATTTTTTTTATCAATAACATTAAAGTTAGTGACTTGATTATTTTGTTATCAACTGATAAAATATACAAAAAAAAAAAATGAAAATATTAAATCCGCACAATATTCATATAACAATAATATAATTTAAAACAATTTAAGACCAATGAAAATAGTACGTTTTGCTTTAAATTAAATTCCATTCCTATCTTCGTACTATGGGAAATAGTCACTATGGTGTACTTGGGAAATATAAAGTTTTGTAAAAACTTGAAGTATTAGTACGTTTTGCTCAATTTTTTCAAACGAACCAACTATTAAACATGGAAAATACTACGTTTTGACATAATTTGGAAATAGTGCGTTTTAACGTCATTCATGAAATTTAAATTGATTTAGTAAAGAAAATAATAGTTTTAGACAAAAATCTGATTACAGCATTTGATTTCCCTTATTTTTTATTGTAAGAATGAATATATTATAACTCAATTTTGTCCATTTTGGAAATAGTAGATGCGTTTTGAAATGTTGTCCCACAATTATAGAGGGTATGATTGAAGGAAAGAGTACTGCAGGCCGACCTCGTAATTTTTATAAAACACAAATTAAAAATGACGCAAGAATCAAAACTTTAATGGAACTAAAAGAAAAGGTGAACAATTGTTTAAAATGGAGAATAGAGTTGTATTAGGAAAACATTTTGTGAAGTATTTTAAATACCTATTTAGGGAATATTATTGCCATAAAGTATTCGAGTACATAATCTGAATACTTGTTTTGGATGTATTCGGAATATGTATTTAAAATACTTTTTTAAAAATAACTTTACCAAAGTCTGCTAAAATTACTTTGGACAACATTGAAAACCCAAAGAATAAATAAATATTTCAAGATTTTTTATTTAAATAATATAGGTTTGAATAATTAATTAAAAGTAGTTGAATGATATATAACTACATGTATTGTTAAATTAATATTCTAATATATATCTAGTTATGTATATATATTACAGTACACGTTACTATATTCAAAAATCCAGTTATTAGGTTTCTATATTTTATATCTTATACCTCTATGGGCTGTTGTGTTCATCCGTCCGTCAGTCCTTAGGTTTTTGATTATATTATTATTATTCTTATTACCGCTGAGTTACCCCATAATCGATGTACATATATCATACATTTCTTGTGTAAGAATCCAACACGCTCGAAAAATGTATTTTCCTTGAATTGTTTTTTTATTATAAATCTTTGGTTCCAAATTTTTTTTGTATGCCAAATGAAAACAATTTTTTTTGTTCAATTGGCATACCTAAGTCAGATAAATAATTATAATTCATATTCTTGAAAAACTAAATAGTGTATTCTTGGATATCTAGAATATCTTGGAATATTCCATTTTATATATAACAGAAAGGGTTTAAGATGACTTAATATGGTTTTTTTCCATGTTAAATAATAATTTATACTCATTATACGCTTTAATTCCTTACGCCATTTGTTTTGCGCAATGATTGGTGGTGTAAAGCATTTTGAAATTACTGCCCCGAAAAGTTTATTGGACATTTCTATACCTGTGACCAAATAGTATACTTTTTTTTGTAACATTCATGCGGTAAAATCATGTTTTTTTTTTAGTACCCTATAATTCGATTATGATATGGGAAAGTATTACTACGTTGTTATATACCTACTCGTATTCCTGCTTTTATTTCTTTTTAATCTTCGGCATAGTCTTTACCTACGTGTGCACAATATAATATTACGTATATTTATATATTGTACCTACATATTATACAGTCAAGATTCACCGAAGACGAAAAGTAGATACATAAATTCGATGGTCATATAGTGGGATGACTACTATTACTCTCTCTTTCTTCCTATAAAAATAAGGCCGACATTTATACGGTATACATATTGTATTGTTACTTAAAACGTAGGAAGGCTATCAATATTGTTGTTGCGGGTGACTCAAATTGGAGTTTTTGACGTAATTTATCATCCACCATACGGTCTCTCGGATCTCTACTATAGATCTTATCGATCCTTCCTCTTTCTCCTTTCATTCAATATATATATATATATATATATATAGGTATATACACATTACGTATGGGTATATATGGATGTATAAGAATATAATATATATATATATATATATATCTATTCGTGCAATCATGCAATCGGATTTATAATTTGATAACCGTCTTTTCAAT